>CAUYTI010158825.1:0-23314 GCA_963575145.1 Galago senegalensis | reverse complement strand
ATAGCTTGAGGCTCCATATCAAAAAAAAAAAAAAAAAAAGAAAAAGTTGAGAAGTTAGTAAATAGCTATTGGCAAGGGTAAATACAACAAAAACAACTAGTTGAACATTGGAAGTAGGGCAGAATCTCATTATTAATTAAAACTATCATTGATTAATTTTGCCTTTTATACATTTAAATATCTAGTAATATGGAATAAGAAGTGAAAATCTTATTGAAAGATGAATACTAGTTCTCACTAAGATATTTCTTTTCTGTCTTCTTCTTTGGAAAGAGTTAATATGTTGCAACAACTAAAAATGTAAAACCTGTGAGCAATTGAATGTAAATACAGGACTTGACTCTGGGTTATAATTCCTAACTTTTAAGTGACTTTAAGGATTCTTTAATGTTGCAAGTATCTAATTATCTACAATATAATTACAGTAACTGTTAGATAGAATTTTCTGGTATTCTCTATTTAAAAGAATTTATATTGTATAATACTGTAATGTGTTGCTTCTTGTCAAGTAAGTAGCGTCAGTCATAAGCAAAGATTTTTTTTGTTTGCCACTACACTGATCTAAGCTCCAATTTTAGTGTTATTCATGTCTGCATGATTTTTTTCCTCTTTGTATGTCTCAGTCCTATTCAATATTTTGTTTTTTATCCACTTCTTTTTTTCTTTTTTTTTTTGAGATAGAGCCTCAAGCCGTCTCCCTGGGTAGAGTGTCGTAGCATTACAGCTCACAGTGACCTCCAACTCCTGGGCTCAAGCGAGTCTCCTGCCTCAGCCTCCCAAGTAGGTGGGACCACAGGCGCCCGCCACAACGCCCAGCTATTTTTTTTTTTTGGTTGCAGCCATCATTGTTATTTGGCAGCACCAGGCTGGATTCGAACCCACCACTTTAGGTGTATGTGGCTGGCGCCTTAGCCACTTGAGCCACAGGCATCGAGCCTATCCACTTCTTAAAAGTGTATTATTTTTAATTTAAATGAATTCTTGAAATTAGGAGAAAATAATGAACTAAAACTTTTAAAGTTTCTTAGAACCTGACTGACTTTATTATTCTCTCCCATGCTAAGTATTTATTTATTTATCTTGAGATTCAAAATCATTTTTACTTATAGTGTTGCTTGATTGCTTCCACGTGTTTACTTTGTGTAGCAGTCCTACACGAATCACTTATCATTTCTTTAATATGTCACAGGGATGGTACTTTTCTTTCTCTTGGCCAACCTTTAGTTTTAGAGCCTTCCTTGGGAATGAGAGAAGAGCCAAGGAGAGGAAAGGAAAGACAAATAGAGCAAAAGCAAATACTTCTAGTGACTGTATTTCTATTTTCTATTCCATTATTAAATAATAAGCTTATCGCATAGACTGAATTATTTTAGGGCTTTTGCTATATCTCACATGATAGTTTTTTCCTTAGAAAACAAATATTGAGGCTCAGTGCCTATAGCTCAAGCGGTTAAGGCACCAGCCATATACACCAGAGTTGGCAGGTTCAAATCCACCCCGGGCCTGCCAAACAACAATGACAACTACAACCAAAAAATAGCCAGGCGTTATGGCAGGTGCCTGTAGTCCCAGCTACTTCAGAGACTAAGGCAAGAGAATCGCTTAAACCCAGGAGTTGGGATTACTGTGAGCTGTGATGCCATGGCACTCTATCCAGGGCGATAGCTTTAGGCTCCGTCTCAATAAAAGAAAACAAACAAACATTGAAGACGATGAAGACTACTTTGATTTGTTATCGTTTATATAACCCACCAACTCCAGTCATACATACTATTCTATTTATGCTTTGGCATCAAGTAATCAACTAATTAACAGTTTACATTGCTAGACCAAGTATTTCTATTTTTACATGTTTACAAATTTTTTTTCTTCAAAGATCTATAAATGTATCCACTTAAAATAACTACAATTTGGTTGATACAACTCTTTTCATTTACTCCAAACTCTGAAGGGTAAAGACTTAAATCTACATCCATTTTAATGGAATTTTGTTAGCAGAATAAATTATGTTTTTTATAATTTATTATAAATTTTGCCTTATTTGAAACACAACTATAGCCTAGGATGAAGGCAGGGGGAAGGGAGGGGGGTGGGTTGATAGTGGGAGGGTTGGTAGGGGGACCACACCTATGGAGCATATTGCAAGTACGAGTTGTATCTATCAGGTGTAGAACACAAATATCTTAATCCTGTAATTAGGTAATTGAGGTGAAGGCTATATTTAAGCACTCCAATTTGTACAAATAATCAACACATTGAATTCCATAATGCCATAAATGTATTTATTATCTGTGTACAAATGACTTAATAAAAAGAGAGAGAGAGAGAATAACCAGGCTTTTTATGTTATCAGCAAAAATAAAAAAAATTGCCTTATTCTCTGATATTATTAGGCAAGTTGGTTTTTGAAGAAAATATAATACATTAAGATGCCCTTCTAATACTTTCTAACTTAAGGAAAGTAGTTAAAACTACATATTTTATACAGAGATAAATCTCAATATTAATAAGCTCAAGCTCCAGCTGTGGAATAGATTCTGGTTTTACCCAAGTTGCTTTTGTTGTCAACATGGGAAGGGTCTTTACCTAGATTAAGACTAGAATGTTCAAGTGTACCCATAAAGTTGAACTTAAAGTACTAAATTAGGGCTTTTTTTTTTTTTTGAGACAGTTTACCCTGTTACCCTGGGTAGAATGCCATGGCATCATAGCTTACATCAACCTCTAACTCTTGGGCTTAAGCGATCCTGTTGTGTCAGTTTTTCTATTTTTAGTACCGACACAGTCTCAGTTTTGCTCAGGTTGGTCTCAAACTTGTGAACTCAAGCAGTCAACCCACCTCTGCCTCCCAGAGTGCTAGCATTACAGGCGTGAACCACTGGCTGGGCCTAAATCAGAGCATTTGGAGTGTGCTACTGCACTGACCTCCACATAATAAAGAACTTTTGTCATGTCACCCTTGGTAGAGTGCTATGGTGTCACAGCTCACAGTAACATCCAGCTATTGGGCTTAAGCAATAGCTGGGCCTACAGGCGCCTGCCATAACGCCTGGCTATTTTATTGTTGCAGTTGTCATTGTTATCTAGCTGGCCCAGGCTGGGTTCCAACTCGCCAGCCTTGGTGTATGTCCTACCCACTGGTGTCCTACCCACTGAGCTACAGGTGTCAAGCCAGTTGACATGATTTTCTTTAGTTAAATCTCACTGTTTATCCTGATTTCATATTTCCCATCAGTATCCTAGTGCAGTTCTTCTTATAATATCTGGAACTTGCTTTTAGCTAATTTCTTGCTTCTGGTTAGTCTTTCTAAAATGCTGCTTTCCATTTATTACTCATTAACATAAGAGCTATTATTGGCTCCCTGTTGACTAGTAGATGAACTCCAGACTTACCTTGATATTTGGACTTCCCTATCCTCCATATTTACATCATGTAATAAAGTTTTATCTTTTATTACTCTTCATTACAATTTCTTACTATGGCCAGCTCTCTGATAAGCTTTGTTCATCTTACCCTTTATTTTCTATCTGCTGCTTTTCCCTGTTACTTGTCATGCCTTTCATCTTCTTCTTTTTTCATCATCTTCTTGTTGTTATTCTTGTTGTTCTTTTTGAGCCAGAGTCTGACTCTCTTGCCCCCGGCTAGAGTGCCATCCTGTCAGAAAACTCACAGCAACCTTTCCTGGATTTAAGGGATCCTCCTGCTTCAGCCTCCCAAGTAGCTGAGACTATAAGCACCTGCCACAATGCCTGGCTGATTTTTATATTTTTAGTAAAGATGGGGTCTCAATCTTGCTCAGGCTGGTTTTGAAATCCTGGGCTCAAGGGATCCTCCTGACTTAGCCTCCCAGAGTACTAGAATTATATGTGTGAGCTACTGCATCTGGTCTCTTTATCTTCTTTACCTGTGCTAATGATTTATTTCCCAATCGGATTGTCCAGCTGTTGATAGCAAGATCCTATTATTTTGATTTTTGTTTTTAATTTTCGTAAGTTTAACACATTGTTTTATATATATAAAGGAAGTCTTCTTCATTTGGAAAACTTATATTTAGCAAAGCATATTTTGGTTTATATACATGTTGATAGGGTAGCAATTTATTTATTAGTTTATATACCAAGGAATTCTTTATCCTTGCACTGTATAGTGATAAAAGGTGGAAAAAGAAGAAGTCAAATAGGTTTATCTTGACCATATGCCCGCTTATTCCCCAGGAAACTCTAGACATGCTATTTGGAATATTAAGATATCTTAGTCTATTTTCGTGTTTCCATAACTGAACATATGGGTAATATAAATAAAAGAAATTTATTTCTTACAGTTTGGAGTCTGGGAACTCCAAAGTCAAGGGGCTACATTTGGTGGGGGCCTTCTCTCTATGGAGACTCTCTGTGAAGTCCTAAGGCAGTGCAGTGCATCACATGATGAGGTGGCTCAGGAGAGATGGCAGACTGGCTTTTTATAGCACACCCATTCTCATGATGACTAGCTTACTCCATCAATTACCATTAATTTGTTGATCTGTAACTGTATTAATCCATTCTGAGGACAGAGCCCTCATGAACTAATACCCTCCCAGAGGTCTCACCTCTCAATACTGCTGAACTGGGGACCAAGTTTCTAACATATGAACTTTTGGGAGACACATTTCAATCATAGCACAAGGTTTCTTTGACTGTTTGTGAAGTATTCCTGTGTAGTGTTAGAGCTCTTTTAGAATTCATCCAGCAGGATTTTTAGTCCTTACTGCAACACCCCTTTCAAAAATTAAGAAAAATAAAAAATGAAGTATTGTTGTGCAGCTTATACTCATCAATATATCATGTGTTGGGGTTTTTCTGTTTTTGTTTTTGTTTTTGTTTTTGTTTTTTTTGAGATAGAGTCTCAAGCTGTCACCCTGGGTAAAGTGCTGTGGCATCATAGCTCATAGCAATGTCCAACTCTTGGGCTCAAGCAATCCTCTTGCCTCAGTTTTTCTATTTTTTAGTAGAGACAGGGTCTTGCATTTGCCCAGACTGGTCTTGAACTGGTGAGCTCAAGCAATCCACCCACCTTGGCCTCCCCAAGTGCTAGGATTATAGGCATGAGCCACTGCACCCAGCCACATCATGTGTTTTAAAACTTTATGTCTACATCTATCCAGGGATGCTTGCTTCTGAATACAACTCAAATTTAAGTAACGCAAAGCAGTTCACTGAAGTCCTGAATTTCCAAAGTATTATTTTTATTTCCAAGGCCCTTCACAGTTTATTTAGCATCCTAAACAGAACACGGACTTAACCTTTTTTCTCATATCTTTATGGAATAAGACAACCTTTGAGTGAATGAGTTAACTGATCAACCTTCAGTCCATTTACAATCATTGAAAAGAGCCAACTCATCATATCTGCCACATCATAACAAGAAACAAATGTTATGCAGAATATGTAATACTATGTGAATATCCAGATATATCTCACCAAGTAAATGTTTATGCATTTTGACTGGGCCTCAGTAAAAGAAGGACATAAATTTAAAAAGTGACAATTTTAGTATAAGCATTGACACTTTGCATTTATTCCCTTAGTGAATAGGTTTTACGTTAGAAGTGCTTTTTATAATTAACTAAAAACATTTTTTTTTTCCTGAGACAGAGTCTCACTATGTCACCCTCCATAGAAAGCCACGGCATCACAGCTCAAAGCAACCTCAAACTCTTAGGCGTAAACAATTCCCTTGCCCGCCACAATGCCCAGCTATTTGTTGTTGTTGTTGTAGTTATTGTTGTTTAGCAGGCCCAGGCCAGGTTCCAACCCACCAGCCCCAGTGAATGTGGCTAGTTCCGTAACCGCTAAGCTGTGGTCACCGAGCCTAAAAAGATTTTTTTGGTTCATTTTGTTTGAATCAGGGTATAACGCCTCTATCACCCTGATACCAAAACCAAAGATACAACAACAAAAAAGAAAGCTATAGGCCAATATCTCTGAATATATTTAAACAAGGGGAATTCTGTTACTGAGAGTATAATAGAGTGTTAAGAAAGCGAAGAGAGACATCAGCCTTTATGGGGAAGTTACAGCAAGAAAAAGGAATGACTTGAAAAGAAATGACGAGAGAAAACAAAAGAAAATCAAGAGAATGTGGATGGAAGCAATGAAAGAGACAAGTTCAGTGCTCTGATGTTAGATGCTACTGAGTGGTCATTCAGGTTTCCACTGTAACATCATGAAGACACGATAGTGTCCTTTCTAAGATTGATTTCTGGTAGGTTGGTGGAGGCATATGCTGGACTGCAGTGGGCTGAGTTATGAAAAGGAGGTAAAGAAGTGGGGAGAGTAGGTATAGACAGCTCTTTCGAAAAGTTGGGCTCTGAACTGGAGGAAAGAACAATAGCTGGAGTGGGAATTAATGTCCACGATGACTGACCATGATTTAATAATGAATCTAAAGCCTACTTAAATGTTGATGGAAAGGTGTTAGTGGAAATGAAGGTAATACAAATGTAGGAGAGAGAAGCAGGTCTTGGAAAATAAAAGGAATAATCTGTGAAGCAAACTTCTTTGGAGGGATAGGATCCATAGCAGAGATGGGAGAGACTTTGACCAGAAATAGTAGAAGGTACTATTTCCCATTTTATTGCTGGGAAGAAGAAAAGATTGGGTAACAGCAAAATGGGGGTTGGTTCTCCAAAGATGACAGGCGTTTTCCTTATGAAGCAGGAAAGGTTAGATCATGTGCTGGGTAACAGAGGAGAACATGAAGGGCTTGGAAATGTAAGGGAAGTCAAGAAGGTTTGAAAAGAGTGCTTTGTTCTGAAAGGAAATAATTGTGTTTGCTGGGTAAGAAGTCTTTGTGATGGAATCTAATTTAAGCTACTACGGTTAGTTTCCGTCTATTACCAAAGTTTTAAAAATGAGGGTTTACTTTTGTATATATAGGAATGATTAAGTGTAAAATAATTTTTATGATAACAATGGTTTTCTCCTTGTGGCTAGTCATAAAAACCAAAATTTTAACTAAAATTTAGGCAAATTTTTCTGCAAATTAGTGTATTGTGTTTTTAAAAAATGTCTTTTAAAAAATAATAACTTGTTCGTATAAAATATTGCATGTTCATTATGAAAAAAGTGAGACAAAACTGATAAAAGAAGTTTTTAAAAATCAATGCCTAGAAATTATTTTTATTAACATTTGGTTGTTGTCACCTAAGAGAAATAATTTTTATATAAATGTATCATGTGTATGTATTATTTTTAAATAGAATAAAAGATTTTATTTGGAATTTGAGTATATTACCAAAAATTAATATAGAAGAAACTGTTGAACTTCAGGTATTTTTTTTCTTTACAAAGATATATTCTTAAGTAATGTTGTTAGAGTTTAGAAAAAGCATCATGGGGCTAAGTGCAGTGGCTCACGCCTGTAACCCTAGCACTCTGGGGAAGCTGAGGCAGGTGGATCACTCAAGCTGAGGAGAGCAAGACCAACCGGAGTAAGAGTGAAACCCTTTCTCTACTAAAAATGAAAAACTGAAGCAAGAGGATTGCTTCAGCCTAAGAGTTTGAGGTTGCTATGAGCTGTAATGCCACAGCACTCTACTAAGTGCAACAAAATGAGACTCATAAAAAATAAGAAAAAGTATTATAAAAAGACTAAAAGGCAAAGCACAGTGGCTAATACCTATAATCCCAACACTTAGGGAGGCTCAGGTGAAAGAATCATTTGAATCAAGGAGTTCAAGACCATCCTGGGCAACATAGTGAGACCATCTCTACAAGAAATTTAAAAATGAGATAGGTGTGGTGGCAGGCACCTGGATGCCATCTACTTTGGAGGCTGAGGCAAGAGGATTGCTTTAGCCCAGGAGTTTGGATCTGCTCTGAGTTATGATTGTGCTCCGGTACTCAAGCCAGGATGACAGAGGAGACACTGTCTCTTAAAAGAAAAAACAAAACCCCAAACCCTAAAAAGTCAGAGAAATTATTTGTTAATTACATGCTTCATCATTATAACACATCTATTGATTATGCACAATGGATGATGAGGAAATTAGTGTATTTATGCTTTTACCTCACCTCTACTATCCCTTACGTTTTACATCACTACTGTTGGTCCCTCAGTAATAGGAGGTTGAACTTCATGGGTCCACTCACACACTTGCCAACCAAGTGTGATTGAAACTGCATACCTAGACGCCGACTTTCCCTATATGTGGGTTCTACAGGGCTGACTGGGGGACTTTGAGTATGCCAGTGCCGCCTGGAACTGGTCCCCTGCATATACCAAGGCACAAATTCCTATGGTTGTTTAGGCTTTATTATAGTGTAGAGAGTAAATAAAGTGCATAGTCTATTCACCATTGTTCTCTATTCCTGAAAAGGAAAACAGCTTGGTTGTAAATAAAATTTTTGAGACATATTTTCTTCCCTTATAATTCTAAACATAGTTACTTGTATCTAACTCTAGTGTCTTCAGGCATAGAGTTACCTTGGAGAATTCTGAAGCCTTACATGTCACTTGATATTAACGCTTATATGAATGTAGTTTTCTTCATCTGTTCTTGGTGGTATGTGGTGTTGATGATTCTGTATTGGTTGACCAACCTGTAGTTGATCAAGGATAAGTTGTTTCAGTGTTTATGCCATCTTACTTTGAATGTGAAACTTTGAAAGTAGCTGCCTTCATGACAAATGGGTTCCCTTTCACAGACTGAGAAATCTTAGGGTATTTTACTTTATATTATTAGTCCATTTGTAATGTATAGAGTGGAATGTTCTCAAAACTTGATAGATTCAGAAGTGCTAAAATCTAGCTCTTTTAGACTTGAGTTATAAGAAATAAGTGTATAGATGCTTGTTTACATCCTTGAATCATAGTTTTATTATTTCTGATATATGGAAGAAAGAAATAATTTAGAAGGCTCGGCGCCTGTGGCTCAAGTGGCTAAGGCACCAGCCACATACACCTAAGGTGGCGGGTTCGAATCCAGCCCAGGCCTGCCGAACAATAAGGGCTGCAACCAAAAAATAGCTGGGCATTGTGGCAGGTGCCTGTGGTCCCAGCTACTTGGGAGGCTGAGGCAGGAGACTCGCTTGAGCCCAGGAGTTGGAGGTTGCTGTGAACAGTGAAGCCATGGCACTCTACCCAGGGGGACAGCTTGAGGTTCTGTCTCAAAAAATAAAAAAAAAAAAAGAAAAGAAAGAATTTAGAAAATGGATATAACTAGAAAAGTATTCTCAAAGAACTACCTTTTTGTCAGAGCCAGTGATTAGTTTTCTGTATTTATCTTTACCTCTAAACAGCATCTGACAGTTGAATATGCCTTCCTTCTTGAAACATTTTCTTTTCCCCACTCACGTAAGGGCATACTCCTAGTTTTTCTAACTTTACTTTTTTGCCATATCCTCCTCCCCCACCAGACATCTGAGTGCTCTCTCTAGGTGACATCATTCAAATCCATAACTTCAACACGTTTGACAGCTCCCATTTTATGTGTCCAGTCATGACCTTCCATTTTATATCCAGTCCATCCCCAGTATAAACACTTCTTCTCATCTGCTCTACAGCCTTACTTCAGGTTAGCACTTATTTGGTTGTCTCTCATTGTCACCACTACAACCACCTCCTACCTTTGTCTTTCTGCAGGCACTCTTATCCTCCTCTCTTTGAATACATTTTTAAAACTCTTCTTTTTAAAGAAGCTGAAGTAGCTGGGTTTTTTTCTTTTTTTGAGACAGTCTCACTATGTTGCCCTCAGTAGAGTGCTGTGGCATCACAGCTCATGGCAACCTCAAACTCTTGGGCTTAAGTGATTCTCCTGCCTCGTCCTCTCAGGTAGCTGTGATTACAGTTGCAGTTATCATTGTTGTTCAGCTGGCCCCGGCCAGATTCAAACAGCCAGCCTTGGTGCATGTGGCTGGCGCCATAACCACTGTGCTATGGGCACTGAGTGGGAAGTAGTTTTTTTAAATCCCAATTCATATCTTACCACCCTACCTTCTCTTCGTATAATAAAACTATTCAGTCAGTGGCTTCCCATTGCAGCTAGAATAAAACCAAAACTCTCATGGCTTTCTGATTTATGTGAAACTGCTCTACTTTCAACCTATCTCCCCTCTTCTGCTGTGGTTCATCTATAATGACCGTATTTCTGTTTCTGAAACACTTGAAGCTTGTTTCTGTTTTAAGGCTTTTACATTTCTTAGAACCTCTTCCCTCAGATCTTCACATTACCTTCTCATTCCAGCCGTTCTGGTCTCAGCTCAAATGTCACCTCCTCCTGGAAGTCTTACTTACCTGTCCTACCTAACCTTACTTTCTACAGAAAAGTACCAAAAATAAAATTTGATAAAAATAATTTTACCAAAAAAGTGGTTATTTTATATATGTTAATCTAAATTTAAATGCATTTAAATTTATACATTTGTATATTATAATTCACATTTTTGGTAAAATTTATTGAAACAAGAAACTGTTGTTAATATACGTGGAAAATTAATATCATTTGCCAATATTGAAGATAATAAAGATAAATATAGTGAAAACTACAGTTTTATTAAACTTTTTACTTTCTTTAGAAGCTCTAAGGCTGAGGCCTGCTCTGTTGATAAAAAGGCAAATTTAGAAATGTTAAACATTTAAGACCAATAGCATCAAAAAATCAGATCATATCCCATCAGTGTCAAGTTCATATCCCGTCATATCCCATCACTATCTCCTTGGCAAGTTCCTACCCAATGGGAACAGCACATGTGTATATGGCACACTTCCTGAGTGAAGGACACAACTACAACTGGGACTTTACCTTATAAATGCAAACAATGTAACCTAATCATATTAATCTGAAATAACAAACAAACAAAACATGGCATGATTGAAAGAGAATGGAAATGGAAGCAACTTTCTCACTAAGTGATTCAGTATAATATAGTATTGTCTTTGTCTTCTAAACTTACCAGTGCACTAAAACTAAACATTGTTTTGCTTCATGTGAAGTTGAAACAACTTTGGCCCTGGACTAGGGTAAAAGTATGCTAATAAACTAAATTCTTATAGTTTATTTTAACCTTTTCCAAGTACATTGAGTAACATAAAATTGTATTACTCAAAATTAATGTGTTGAGTGTATTACTGTAGAATTCTTCTGAATTACTAATTTCCACATTACAAAAAAATAGTATACCTTAATTACTGCAAGAGTTCTGTGTGTTGGTTCTCTGCTAAACACTTTACATATATTATCTGATTTAATTATACCCATTCTCTGAGAGGTAGGAGTATCTTTATTTTATTTCATTCATTTGTTCATTCATTCATTCATTTTTTGAGACAAAGTCTTACTCTGTTGCCCTGGGTAGTGTGCCATGGCATCATAGCTCTTAGCAACCTCAAACTCCTGGGCTCAAGAAATCTCTTGCCTCAGCCTCCTAAGTAGCTGGGATTATAGGCACCTACCACAGTGCAGGTTTTTCTTTTGTCTATTTTTAAAAGACAGCTCAGGCTGTTCCCAAACTCCTGAGCTCAGGCAATCCACCTGCCTCAGCCTCCCAGAGTGCTAGGATTATAGACACGAGCCACCATATCTGGCCAGCATCTTCATTTTAAAGATATGAAGACAGGATATATAGAAATTATATAATTTGTCTAAGATTCTGTGACTAGTAACTCTATCTGACTTCAAAGACTATATTTCCTTAAGCACTAAATCTTGTACTCATAAAAAGGACAAGATGTGAAGGAATGCTGTAACCTAAGTGTATGGGGAGTTCTGTTGATCCAAAATTATGTATTTGGAAAAGAACCTCTGGCTTTTTAGCCCTAAGAAATGGGAAGCTGCCTAAATGGCCACCAGATTGTATAGAAGTTTTTATTTTATATTTATTTTAGTCACTATTTTATCACAAGGGTATTCATTTCACAGGATATCTTTAATTTTCACTTAATTTTTATCTTAATACTTGGAATTGCTTATTTGAAAAAATAAATTTAAATTCTTTTAATATTTTATGAATTATGAATATTTGAATTGAAATATTCTTTTCAATTTATTTTAAAAAATAAATTAAAATTACCACCTCACAATACAAATAAATACATTAATATTCCTAACCTCAGAACATGGGACAGCAGTGTGTATCCAGAGTATGTGTAGGGTCTATGATTTGAGTTTTTTTCCTTATAGTAGGGGCAGTGGATTTGCCATGATACAGTCATAACTCTTTTCCGAGGCTTATCCTTGGCAGAGTGTAGGCAGAATGCAATCAAAAAGATAATTTAAAGGTTATAAGATAGGTGAATCCCTCTACCACCACCTTCCTTCTTTAGTCTGGGTTTTTTCTTTGGATTACTTAGATCATCAGAAAGCTTTCTTTTCTTTGCTTTCAGAAGAATTGTAATTACTAAGTTCCTTTCTTTTATCCACTTGGTTAAAATTGAGGGTTGTAATTAAGAAATTGCCATTTAAAACCTGTAATACATTCACTATAGAGATGTTGTTAAGGACATCACTATAGTTACTCATTGGCCCCTACGTAGAAACAACTACAAGGTGTATTTTTCCTTCTAGTGTCACAGAAAAATGTAGTTACTTCTATAACTAACCATGTTGTTTTGACTGCCAGGAAGCTAATTTTTATTTTTATTTTCATATTTTACCGTGCCACTTGTGTAAAATACCTCAAATCTTGATGAGAGTAATAGTATCATGCTTCTAGGGAAACTTCTTTTATATTTTGAAAGATTCCAAAAATTTACCTAAACCACTGTCTGTTGTGTTTATTTGTAAAATGTAATGTAGATACTTATTTTTTGCTAATTTTTTATATGAATTTGACATTATACATCATTTGTATGTCAATAATACCTAAATGTTACTTTAAATTTTTACATTTGAATTGCAGTATACTTATGGTTTTATTTTTCCTGAATAATGCATATTACAATGCAAATAATTTATTATTTTTAATTCTGGGAAGTTATATTTAAAAACTCTTTGTAACTTTATACGAGAATGTCTTGGTCTTTGATTTCTATGAATGAGCTATGTTCACCATTTCTCTTACCAAATTCATTCAGACTGTGTCATGATTACCATGATACCTCTGTCTAAAATAATTGATACTTTGTTAGAAAACGTCTCATTTTGAGACTATAATCTAATTGGTAATTTTAATGAAATAATTTGTTTATAAATGTGTTTTGTGGGTACATCATTGCTTTTTGTTTATAATATTTCTTAGTATTTGTTCATTTTTTGTGATACTGTTCTTTATATGGTAATTTGAGTAAATCCCAGTTGAATTATGTTGCCACATTATGTCTTCAAAAGGGCATGAAGTCAGTACACATGCTTCAGTAATATCTGGTTGTTTTACCCTGTTTCCAGTTGGCAATTTGAAATTATGGCTTCAACTGCACTTTAAATATGTGATAATAGCATGTGTTTCTAATAAGGGCCAGCACCATTTTGTTCAGATAGTGTGAATGGTTGTCACTCATATATGACAAATGCACCTTCATCTGCTTCTTTGATAGCCCCCTAAAAACCATACCCTCAAATCAGGCCGATGAAATTAGCTGCTGTGTAAATTGTGTGTCTGAGTGGTTCATTATCTAATCACCGTCAGAACCACAGTGATAAAGTAGATTGAAGCAGGGAAGAGGTCTGCCAGATGATTCAGGCCCCCCTCCCTAAATCTGGTTTCCCTTGGAAACCCTAATAGTGCAGTTTAGAACTTGAAGTCTTTCATGCCTGGAATTCAGTATATTTTAATGTACCAAACTTGGAAATGCCAGTAGTTCTAGAACATAATTTTCTTTTTGTAAAGACCATAATTGTATTTATTTCAATCAATTTTTGAAAGGTCAAGGCTCTTGAACTACTGTTTTGTTGCTAGTACCCTCAGTATAACTAAATGTGAAAAAGGCACCATGTCCTACTTGCATAGAATTCAGAATAATTTATCTATAATAGCTATTTGTTAACCTTCTAGGTAGGAATCTTTCTTTCTTCTTGTAATCATAATGACTTTCTATCTTATTTGTTTATTGAATTTCTTCCCTTTAATTCATTTTAGGTGCTTTTGAAGATGATGATATCACACATGTTGAAGGAAGTGTAGATCCTATTCGAGATATAGAAATAATACATGAAGAGCTTCAGCTTAAAGATGAGGAAATGATTGGGCCCATTATAGATAAACTAGAAAAAGTGGCTGTGAGAGGAGGAGATAAAAAACTAAAACCTGAGTATGTAAGTAAAAATTTACAGCTTCTTTAGATACTTTGGTGTTTGTGTGTTTGTTTGTTTGTTTGGGGTAAAAAAATTTTTTTTAATAAATCACATAAAATATTTAATTTCACTAATGGAATTTTAGAATCCAAGGGTTATTTCTATTAAAAAAATTGTTGAGAAACTTTATTTTATTTTTAGGCAATCAAGGGTCATGGTGATAGGCTATTTAGGATGTTCTCAGCAAACCATAATTTGCATTAATATTTAATGTTGATGTGGTGACAATGTAGGCTTCAAGTTTTGGTGTTAAGTCTGGTTTTATGATGAAAACTTATTGGATTTAGAGAAATGACTGAATATATGGATTTCATGGTTTTGAAGAAGTGATTTATACAAAGAAATGGTTTTCCTTAGGAGTTGACTAAGTTGAATATACTCTTAAAGTAGATAGATCATCTTAATCTTTTATGGCATGAAAACATGCATCATTGTCCTTAATATTGAAATGTGTTTCCTATCACATAATTAGAGAATAATTATTAGTAAAATTGTAACAAATGTTCCAAAATCAATTTTGAAGCTTTTGGTTTAAGAATGATTGAATTGTCTTTTATGTTTAAAAAACAGTGCTTTAAACTATACATTTTCTCATTAATTAACATAGACCCACACCTTTCTCCACTCACAAAAATTGATTCAAGATGGATAAACGACTTAAATTTAAGGCATGAAACAATACAAATCCTCAAAGCATAGGAAAAACACTGGAAGATATTGGCCTGGGGAAAGGCTTCATGAAGAAGACTGCCATGGCAATTGCAACAACAAAAATAAACAAATGACTTAATTAAACTGAAAATCTTCTGTATAGCTAAGGAGACAACAACCAAAGCAAATAGATAACCTACACAATGGGAAAGGATATTTGCATATTTTGAATCAGACAGAAGCTTGATAACTAGGATCTATAGAGAACTCAAATTAATCCGCGTGGAAAAAGCCAACAATCCCATATATCAATGGGCAAGAGACATGAATAGAACCTTCTCTAAAGAAGACAGATGAATGGCTAACAAACATATGAAAAAATGTTCATCATCCCTAATTATTAGAGAAATACAAATCAAAACCACCCTGCAATATCATCTAACCCCAGCGAGAATGGCCCACATCACAAAATCTCAAAACTGTAGTTGCTGGCATGGATATGGAGAGAAAGGAACACTTTACACTGCTGGTAGGACTGTAAACTAATACAACCTTTTTGGAAGAAGTATGGAAAACCCTCAAAGAACTCTAGCTAGACCTCCTATTTGATCCTGCAATCCCATTACTGGGCATCTACCCAGAAGGAAAAAAATCCCTTTATCGTAAGGACACTTGTACTGGACTGTTTATTACAGCTCAATTTACAATCACCAAAATGTGGAAACAGCCTAAATGCCCACCAACCCAGGAATGGATTAACAAACTGTGGTATATGAATACCATGGAATACTATTCAGCCATTTAAAAAATGGAGACTTTACAGCCTTTGTATTAACCTGGATGGAAGAGGTACACATTATTCTTAGTAAAGCATCACAAGAATGGAGAAGCATGAATCCTATGTACTCAGTTTTGATATGAGGACAATTAATGACACGGTGGGGGTGGGGGAAAGGAAGAGCAGAGAGAGGGAAGAAGGGAGTGGGGTGGGGTCTTGGTGTGTGCCACAACTTTGGGGGGCAAGACATGATTGTAAGAGGGACTTTACGTATCAAATGCAATCAGTGTAATCTGTTTTCTTGTACCCTCAATGAATCCCCCCCAAAAAACACAGTGCTTTAAACTATACATTTTCTCATTAATTAACATACACTCTTCTTGCATTTTATGTATCTTTGTCACAGGAAAGATTTTTTCTTTCTAATTTTTCGTGTATTAATTTTTAACACGTGTTATTTTCTTATTTTTAGAAACTTTTGTTCCACCTTTTTTTCTTCCTCATTTATTCTTAGGAAATTTGGAAAACTCTCCGCTGTTAAGAAAAAAAATCAATTATCAGAATCAGCTTTTAAACGCAGGCATACTATCAATAAACTATGGTCAGAAGTGCTTGAAACTTGGAATCAGGAGACCCGTGTTGTGCAGTTGATTTCTTTGATGGTCTAGAGCAAGCCTAAGTCACTTTACATGTCTTAGGAAAGAGTGTATTAGTTTCCTAGGACTGCCGTAATAAGTACCACAAGGTGAATGGCTTAAAACAACAGAAATTTATTCTTTCACAGTTCTGGAGGACTAGACATCTAAAATAAGAGTGTTGGCAGGATTATGCTCCCTCTAAAGCCTCTGTGGGCGAATTCCTCCTTGCCTGTTCTAGCTTCTTACAGCCACAGGTGTTCCTTGCCTTGTGGCAACAGAACTTCAGTCTGTTGTGTTTTCACAGGGACATCTTATCTCTGTGTTTCTGATCACATTTGCCTCTTCCTATAAGGATGCCAATTATATTGGATTAAGAGCCTGCCCTACTCTAGTACAAGACAGAGTCTCACTTTGTCATCCTTGGAAGAGTGCTGTGGCGTCATAGCTCACAGCAACCTCAAATTCCTGCGCTCAAGCAATTCTCTTGCCTCAGTCTCCCAAGTAGCTGTGACTTCTGGCTCAGGCTGGTCTTGACCTGTGAGTTCAGCCAGTCCACCCACCTCAGCCTCCCAAGTGCTGGGATTACTTGGGAGCTAGGTAATGCACCCAAGTAATCCCAGAAAGAAATCCAGATTTCTTACTATTGTTAAGGTTATCTAGCCACTGCACCCAGTCTCTAGTATGGTCTTAACTAATTTTCAAAAAAGGTTACATTCTGAGGGCAAGGGTTAGGATTTTTACATTTTGGTGGGAGCGGGAGGAGCAGTACAGTTCAACCTATAACACCAAGGCATCAAAATCAAGGTTAATTTTAAATCTATTTAAGTGTGTATACATTCAATTTGGGAAAATAAATTTTAAAAATGAAGTTAGCCTTTAAGCAACAGTTTATTTTGTACTGATTAATTATTTGGAATGTGTTATACTTAGAAAATATTCATGGAACTAATAGGAATCTAATTAAATGCTAAAGAAGTTCAACCAAAATTAAAATTAATGATTCTTATTTTTTCTTTGAAAATGTCTCAGTAAATAATCAATATTCTCAGTAATATATAGCTATTAGCAGATTTTTTACTATTGTTAAGGTATTTTTAAACATTTATGTTTATATGTGATTAAAATACATTTAAAATATGTGGATTTAACTAAAATTGAAAGATTCAAGAGTATTCAGGCATACTTTGTTTTATTGTCCTTTACTTTATTGGGCTTTAAAGATTATGTGTTTTTTATAATCTGAAAGTTTGTAGCAGTCCTATGTCCAGCAAGTCCACCTAACAGCATGTACTCTCTTCCTGTCTCCATGTCATATTTTGGTAATTCTCAAAATGATTGATTTGGGTTCACCAAAACCAACACCCCTTGAAGGTGACCAACTTAATTGATAAATGTTGTTTGTGCTTTGTTCCACAGACCCGCCATTTCCCTTCTCTCTCTCCTCAGGCCTCCCTGTCCCCTGAAATTCAACAATACTAGAATTAGGCCAGTTAGTAACTGTACAACAGCCTCTTAAGTGTTCAAGTGAAAGAAAGAGTTGCACATCTCTCCAAATCAAAAGCTAGTAACAATTAAGCTTAATGAGAAAGGCATGTGAAAAGCCAAGATAGGCCAAAAGGTAGGCTTCTTATGTCAAATAGTTAGCCAAGTCGTGAAGGCAAAGGAAAAGTTCTTAAAGGAAGTGAAAAGTACTCCTCTAGTGAACACACAAATGATAAGAAAGTGAAACAAATTTATGGCTGATAATGGAGAAAGTGTTAGTGGTCTGAATAGAAGATCAAGCCAACCACAACATTCCCTTCAGACAAAGGCTAATCCAGAGTCAGACCCTCAGTTTTAGAGTTAAAAGACAGAGAGGTAAGGAAGCTGCAGAAGAAAAATTTGAAGCTAGCAAAGATAGGTTCATGAGGTTTAAGGAAAAAAGCTGTCTGCATAACATAATATTTCAAGGTGAAGTAGCAAGTGCTGATGTAGAAGCCGCAATCCAGAAGGTCTAGCTAAGATCACTGATGAAGGGAGCTACACTAACAATAGATTTTCAGTGTAAATGAAATAGCCTTCTTCTATTAGAAGATGTCATCTAAGACTTTCATAGCTAGAGAAGAAAAGAGACATCAATGCCTGGCTTGAAAGCCTCAAAGGACAGGCTGATACTTTGTTAGTGGCTAATGTACCTGGTGGCTTTAATTAAATTGAAGCTAATGTTCAATACCACTCTGAAAATCTAAGGGCCTTTAAAAATATGCTAAATCAGGCTGGGCACAGTGGCTCACACCTGTAATCCTAGCATTCTGGGAGGCTGAGGTGAGTGGATCATCTGAGCTCATGAGTTCAAGACTAGCCTAAGCCAGAGCAAGACCTTGTCTCTAAAAACAGCTGGGTGTTGTGGTGGGCTACTTGGGAGGCTGAGGCAAGAGAATCTCTTAAACCCAAGAGTTTGAAGTTGCTGTGAGTTGTGACGCCATGGTACTTTACCAAGGGCAACATAGTGAGACTCTGTCTCCCCCCCCCCAAAAAGAAAGAAAGAAAGAAAGAAAAAACTAAATCTACTGTGTTCTCTGTAAGTCAAACAACAAAGCCTGAATGATACCATGTCTGTTGAAAGAATAGTTTACTGAATATTTTAAACCCACTGTTGAGAGCTATTGCTCAGACAAAAAAAAAAAAAAAAAATCTTTCAAACTATTACTGCTCTGGCCGGGCACCCTGTCTCATGCCTGTAACCCTAGTACTCTGAGAGGTCAAGGTGGGCAGATCACTTGGCTCAGGAGTTTGAGACCAGCCTGAGCAAGATTGAGACCCCCAACTCTAAAAAATAGCCAGGCATTGTAGATGCCTATAATCCCAGGTACATCGGAGGCTGAAGCAAAAGGATTGCTTGAGCCCAAGAGTTTGAGGTTGCTCTGCGCTATGACACCATAGCACTCTACCAAGGGCAACAAAGTGAGACTAATTTCACTCACTAACAGTGTGCCTGGTCACCTAAGAGCTCTGATGGAGATGTACAAGATTGCTTTTATGCCTGCTAACAAGACAATATTCTTTCTACAGCCCATAGATCAAGGAATAATTTTGACATTTAAGTCTTATTACTTAATACATTGTGTATTAACTGCCACAGGTAGTGATTCCTCAGATGGGCATGGGCAAAGTAAATAAAAAAATCTGCTAGAAGGGATTCATTAATGTAGATGCCATTATGAACATTTGGGATTCATGGAAGGAGATCAAAATATGAATATTTATAGTAGTTTAAAAGTCGATTCCAACCCTATGGATGACTTTGAGAGATTCAAGACTTCAGTGGAGGAAATAACTGAAGATATGGTAGAAATACAAAAAAAAAAAACTAAATTTAAAAGTAGAACCTGAAGATGTGACTGGATCATTATAATGTCATGATAAAACTTGGACATTGGGAGACAGGAGAATCACTTAAGCCCAACAGTTTGAAGTTGCTGTGAGCTGTGATGCCATGGCACTCTACCCAGGGCAAACAGCTTGAGACTCTGTCTCCAAAAAAGAAAAAAAAATTGGACAGATAAAATGCTGCTATTATGGATAAGCAAAGAAAGTAGTTTCTTGAGATGGAATCTTCCCCTGGTGAAGATGCTATGAACATTGCTGAAATGGCAACAAAGGATTTAGACTATTCTATAAATATAGCTGACAAAGCAGTGCCAAGGTTTGAAAGGATTGACTCCAGTTTTGAAAGACATTCCAGTGTGAGTAAAATACTGTCAAACAACATTGCATGCTATAGAGAGATCTTTCATGAAAGGAAGAATCAACTGATGCAGCAAACTTAATTATTGGGGCAGGATCCTCCACCAACAAGAGATTTCTACTACTCACTGAAATCTCAGATGATCATTAGCATTTTCTAGCAAAAGTATTTTTTAATTCATAAGTACTTTTTAATTTCATTTATTTATTTTTTTATTTGAGACAGAGTCTCACTTAGTGACCCTTGGTAGAGTGCCACGGTGGCACAGCTCATGGCAACCTCAAACTCTTGGTTTCAAGTGATCCTCTTGCCTCAGCCTCCCAAGTAGCTGGGACTACAGGCGTCCACCACAAAACCCAGCTATTTTTTAGAGACAGGGTCTCACTCTGGCTCAGACTGGTCTTGAACCTGTGAGCTCAGGCAGTCTACCCGCCTCGGCCTCCCAAGTGCTGGGATTACAGATGTGAGCCACTGCGCACGGCATGTGTACTTTTTTAGATATAATGCTATTGCACACTTGGAAGACTACAACAATATAGTATAATTGTATAGTATAGTATATAGTATAGTATAGTATAGTTTATATGCATTGGGAAACAAAAAAAATTGTGTTAATTGCTTGATTGTGAAATTTGCTTTATTGTGGTATTCTGGAACCAAACATTATAGTATCTCTAAGGTATGGTAAAAATATAATTCTCCCTCTACTTGTCTTCACACTTATCCTTTTTCCTTTTTAGACTCTTGTCTGCCCTTCCAGGAGTGTTCTTATATGAGTCAAAAAGATCATTTCTGAAAGAATGTGGTACTAGGGTAGTATTTGGTTCACTTGAAATACATTTGTTTACCTACCCACATCCTCTCACCCATACATTTTGTATGGCTATAACTGCCATAGATAGTGATTCCTCAGATGGACGTGAGCAAAGTAAATTTAAAAATCTGCTGGAAAGGATTCATTAATGTAGATGCCATTCATAGACTCATAGTCTCCATAGTTAATGGAACTAAGGTGTTTGAACTGAAAACTTGTATCTGTACCTCCTTCTCTTTTAGCATCTTTATCCCATCATATTCATTTTATCTCTTGAATATTTCCCTTATCTCTTTCTTCCTTTTTATTTTCACAACTACTTCTTTAATTTGGGCCTCATTTCTGTTTAGTTTATTTTTTGCAAATTTTACCTCCAGTCTTGCTCTTGTTTTTCACAAATATAAAACACAGATCTAATGATGTTATTCCCTTGATTAAAGTACCTCATCATTCTGTATAGGATACTGCAACATAAAGGCCCTAGCTCACAAAGTTCTTTGTGGTTTGGCCTTGCCTTTTTCTTCACTCTCCTGATAGTGAACTTAGGGTTTTACACATACTGGTTCCACATGAGCTCATTTATTAGAACCTGTTTGCTGTTCTTCCTTCCCCATCTTTCCAGACATAGCCTAAAGCAGAAGTTCTCTTTAAAAAATTTTTTTGTGTGATAAACTGCATTAACCATTTTTAAGTGTATAATTCAGAGGCACTAAGTAGATTCACAGTGTTGTACAACCATCACTCCTATCCATTTCAAGAGCTTTATCAACCTATCTTGAAATTCTATACTGTTTAAACAGTAACTCCCATTTCCTTCTTCTCCAAGCTCCTGATAACCTCTATTTCACTGTCTGTATGAATTTATCCATTCTAGGTGCCTATTGATAAGTAGAAACATATAATTATTTTACTTTTGTTTTTACTTCTGATGTTATATCAAAATTTCATTTGCTTTGAAAGAAAAACATGTATAGACCACATTTTGAGGACATTTCTGTTATTTCTTCTTTTAGCTATTGTAAATAATGCTGTTGTTAACATTGTTGTACAAGTATCCTTTGGAGGCCCAGCCTTCATATAATATCTGTAACAACATTTATAAGTATTGGCTCGGCGCCTGTGGCTCAAGTGGCTAAGGTGCCAGCCACATACGCCTAAGGTGGCAGGTTCGAATTCAGTCCGGGCCCGCCAAAACAACAATGATGATGGCTGCAACCAAAAAATAGCTGGGCATTGTGGCAGGCGCCTGTGGTCCCAGCTACTTGGGAGGCTAAGGCAGGAAACTCGCTTGAGCCCAGGAGTTGGAGGTTGCTGTGAGCTGTGATGCCATGGCACTCTACCTAAGGGGACAGCTTGAGGCTCTGTCTCAAAAAAAAAATAATAAAAAAAATTTATAAGTATTATCTTCATTTTATAGATGAGTAAACTAAGGCTCAGAAAGATTAGATAATCTGTCCAAAGCATAAGATGGGCAACATAGGTGTATGTGAAATTAGAAAAACAGAAAATTGAGTATACTATATGTACATTGTGATGAAAACATTTATAAAGAAATCTCCATTGAAAACAGTCTCGAAGAGGGGCGGTGCCTGTGGCTCAAAGGAGTAGGGTGCCAGCCCCGTATGCCAGAGGTGGCAGGTTCAAACCCAGCCCCAGCCAAAAGCTGCAAAAAAAAAAAAAAAAAAAAGAAAAGAAAACAGCCTAGTAGGAAATAGTAAGTGATAATGCTGACTTGCGAGTTATGAATGCCTACCTCTTAAATATTTTTCTTCTTTTTTTTTATTACTTTTATAAAATATATTCATGGAAAATGAACCCCAAAGTTAAAAATATTTATTAAACATAGTAGCCCATTTAAAAGTACATGAACTAGGAATTTAATTAGAAATTATCATAGTTCATTATCTGAGTCCACATAATACATATTCCTCAGAACTAGGAAAGGGATTATGAATTTTTCAAAATGAGACTGACAAGTCACATAATTTGATGTGGCAATAACAATGTGAGAGTTAAACTGTATTAGGTAGAACTACTTTGTAGATCCAGGAGAAATGATTATCGTGATAATTGTTACAAGCATTAATGGGAGATCTTGACAGTGCATCAGGTAAAGTGTCTTCCTTTTTTTGAACTGGGATGAGAAGAATGAGAGTCTGAGCATAATTGACCAGGATTAATCTAATGGTCATCTTAATACTGTATATTTTACTTTCTCAGTTTATACTCATTTTAAACAAAGAATTATTTTTCTTTTAAGCTTTGACTTTTTATTTGATAATATATATATATATATTTTTTTTTTTTTTGAGACAGAGCCTCAAGCTGTCCCCCTGGGTAGAGTGCCGTGGCATTACAGCTCACAGCAACCTCCAACTCCTGGGCTCAAGCGAGTCTCTTGCCTCTGCCTCCCAAGTAGCTGGGACCATAGGCACC
>CAUYTI010158819.1:0-34194 GCA_963575145.1 Galago senegalensis | reverse complement strand
ACAGGCGCCTGCCACAATGCCCGGCTATTTTTTGGTTGCAGCCGTCATTGTTGTTTGGCGGGTCCGGGCTGGGGATTCGAACCCGCTACCTTAGGTGTACGTGGCTGGCGCCTTAGCCAGTTGAGCTATAGGCGCTGAGCCTATCTTTGTAATTTTTTGGTAAATCTAAAATTGTTCTAAAATAGAAAGTTTATTTTAAAATATTGGTGACAAGAGGTGAGAATGGGTGTGGCTGGAGAGTTTGTAGGTGGCTAGTGGAGAGGCAGGAATTTGAGGAGGGTGTACATGGGCCTTCTGGTTTTGGGTTTTTCTTGTTTTGTTTTGCTTTGTTTTGAGACTACAGGCACCCACCACAATGCCCGGCTATTTTTTGGTTGTAGTTGTCATTGTTGTTTTGGCAGGCCTGGGCTGTATTCGAACCCACCAGCTCTGGTGTATGTGGCTGGTGCCTTAGCCACTTGAGCTATGGGCACCAAGCCAAGGCTTCTCGTTTTTGGATGTGAAATTGAGTATGTAGAAGGCTTAGGGAGGGGGGAGCTGTGAGCTAGGACAAGTCAAAGGGAGGAGGAAGAGGCTTGGCCATCTGCCCACCCCTCCCCAGAATCCCAGAGGCTACCGGATCTCCTCCCTCCCCAGAATCCTCCTCTTCTTGCCCAGTGATGGGTGATGGTTAAAGCTCTGTCCTCCCCATAAACCCTCACCCTTCTCTTCCCCATCCTCTGTCACCCACTCAGGGATCTCCACTGCACCCCAACTGCACCTACTGGCCAGTTGGTCTGGGGCACAGGACCTGGGTTGACCCTGCCTGGGCCTTACTCTAGAGGCCTTACTCTTGGTAGAGTGGGTACCAAGAGTTCTCTAGGAAGAGGCCTATGAGATTTTTTTTGAGACAGAGCCTCAAGCTGTCCTCCTGGGTAGACTGCCGTGGCATCACAGCTCACAGCAACCTCCAACTCTTGGACTCAAGTGACTCTCTTGCCTCTGCCTCCCAAGTAGCTGGGACCAAAGGCGCCCGCCACAACGCTTGGCCATTTTTTGGTTGCAGCCATCATTATTGTTTGGTGGGCCCAGGCTGGATTCGAACCCGCCACCTTAGGTGTATATGGCTGGTGCCTTAGCCACTTGAGCCGCAGGGGCCGAGCCAGATGTTTTGAGTTTTAAAAGGGTTTTCCCTGCTCCAAAGTGCTGGGAACCACAGGTGGGCATATATGCACGCCACTCTCCCTCTCTGGCATAGCCAGTTACCAACTCAGAACTCAAAGGCCTAGCTAGAACCCCTTTCTCCTCTACGCCAGGTGGGACCAGGTGAAATATGCTCAGCTTCTGTCACCTCCCCTGGGAAGATGGGGTTGGGAGGTTTTGTAATGGTGAAAAAGGTTTCTGAGAGGAGGTAGACAGTTTCAGGGTTCCACCCTAGCAAGGAATGGAGATGTTCCAAGAAGGCTCTGATGTGGCATTCACTCCTCTTAGGGGAATTCTCTGGGCCCCAGCCCCTCTGTGTTCAGAGCTTTAGGAAATATAGATGCCGAGGCTCACCCTGAAGTGTCCTTGGATTGCTGCCCTGGGAGTCTGGAGTTAGATGCTGCTTCCTAAATGCTACTTGGGATTCTTCTGGGAGAAGTGAGGCTTGGGAGAGAAGGAAAGGGATTTCCTAGGCTGGCCCATCTGAGAGAGCACAGGTGTGGGTGGGGAAAGAGGCTGGCAAAGATGGGGTAATGGGGTAGGACTGGCCTGAGATAAGTCTATGGAGCAGCGAGGGAGGAGTGTTGTTAGCAAGTGGGATCAGGACATGCCTAGGATAGGCTGGGCTGAGGAGGGTACAGCTAGGATGGGGTGGTGATCAGAGAGGGTAGTGGGGTCAGGAATGGGGCCAAAGCTGGGAGGGGAAAGAACCTGGGATTGATTTCGGTTTGGAATTCAGATGGGTGTGGACTAGGAATGAACCTTTCTTTCAGGGACAGAGCTGGGCTGCAAGACAGGCCAGGAGTGGTCCGGTATCTGAAGTAGCCTGGGGCTAGGCTGGACCAGGGTGGAGGTAAATGAAGCAATGGGTAGGGCCAGTCCAGATAAGGACTGAGAGGGCAAAGGTGAGGATGGGGCTGGGTTTGGGACTGGTAAGAGGGTGAGCGCCTAGGTAGGGGTCAGGGGACGGGGTCAGTACGGGGGAGAGTTGGAGGCCCTGGAGGCATTGGCCTGGGGAGATGCGAGGCAGGTGGCCCCGGCGCTGAATGGAAGGCGCGTGAGCGAGGGGCGTGGGGGCGCCCGGGGCAAGCCGGGAAGGGGGGGCGGGCCTCCCCCTGGGCCGGCCCGGGCGGCGCTAGGACCGAGCAGGGAGGGAGCGAGCCGGGCGGAGCCAGAGCCCCCCGCCCCCCGCCGGCCGGCTCCCCTCCCCCGGCCGCTGGCTCGCTCGGTTCGCAGCGCTGCAGAGGCTCAGAGGCGGCGGCCGCGACTCCCTCTTTTCCCCTCCCTCCTTCTCCGTCTGTCCGTCCGTCAGTGCGTCTGTCCGTTCGGCCTCGGTCCGGCCCGAAGCATGGCCGGCGTCAGCTTCAGCGGCCACCGCCTGGAGCTGTTGGCGGCATACGAAGAGGTGATTCGGGAGGAGAGCGCGGCCGACTGGTGAGCCCCCCGCCCTTGCCCCTGGCCCCTTTGTCCCCGCGCCGCCGCCGCGCCTTTGTTTCCATTCGTCCCAGCCGCCCCGCAGCCGAGAAGGGAGGGGAAGACCCCGAAATGGTGCAACGGGCCGGGAGGGTCAGGGAGGGGCTGCCTTTGTGCGCGCCGGGGGAGGGGCCGGGCGGGCCAGGCGGGGCACCGCCGGGCCCCTAGCGCCCGGAGGCGCCCCAGACTCTCAGTGGGAGCGGCGGCCGGTCGCAGGCCAGATGCACGCGGGGTCCACCAGATGGGCGAGGGGTCCAGATGCGTGGCCCGGGGCCGCGTGGCCCTGCGGGAGCCCATCCCCCACTTCTCACCATCCCCCTGCCCAGGGGACAGGTGTGCACGGGGCGGCCAAGGGCACCTTCGCCACCTTCCAGCGGGTGAGGACCGGGAGGGGACGGGGCGGGGACCGAGCTAGCGAAGCCAGCGCAGCTTGCCTGGCTTGGCCCGGCCCGGCCGCTGCACAAAGGAAAGCTAGGGCGGGGGAGGAGCGGAGCGGACTGGGGGCCGGGCGTCCCGCCCACTGGGGGGACCTCTCCGAGTTGGCCGCCCTTCCCCACCCCCCCACCCCTTACGCCCGAACCTGGACTGGAGTGTGATGGAAGGATGTTCACTGCCACATGGTGACTGCAAAGTGACTCTCATACCTCTCCTGGGTCACTGAAGAGGCAGGAATGACCCCTTCTTTTCAGTACTTGAAGCGTATACGCAGGGGCTAGGCAGCTGGGCAGGGGGATATCGAGTAGACTGACCTGCCTCTCTCTGGTGCCAGCCGAGGTACCTGGTACCTTGTTTTACCCCTGGAAAACAAACAAGCAGAGAGAACCCCCAAAGAGGGATCTGGGGGTGAGTAGGACCCCTGGGTCCCTAGCATGGCTACTGGGTCCCTGATAGGGGCTTTTCCTTCTGTTGTTCCCCCCCTCCCTTAGCTTGGGAGGGTATGGACCACATGCTCTGGGGCTGGAGCCCCTGGTGTGGCAGGAATAGAAAACCATGGGGTTCTACACTGCCGGTCCTGGAGCCATCCCCTCAGAATACTCTTCTTCTGGGGCAGGTACCCATTCTGTTCTTAGGCCTCTCCTCCCCCATAGACAGGAAATAGACACTTCTCCTTGAGGAAACAGGCACAAAGTAAGGGCAGCTCCAAGGGACCCCACTTAGGCTGGCTTCACCCTCAGGCTGGAAGGGCAGCCAGGTAGACACACTGACCTGGGGGCTCTAGAAGGGGACAAGATGGCCAGGCATCCATGCCATGGTACTGCAGCACTGGCCGGCAGCCAGCCTGGAGGGATGGACAAGGGAGACAAGCTCTTGTGTCCTGCAGGTCAGTCACAGGAGAAGCCAGCACAGGCTAAGCAGGCAGGCGGCCCACCCATTGTCCCAGCCCTTTCCCTGGGGGGCTGAGATCATGGGAGGAGTTCTGGGCAAGTAGCCGGTTTGGCTTGGTGAAAGAGCTGGCCTTGGGATAAGTCCCTGCCTGGGGAGAGACCCAGCTCACCCCAGAAAGCCTCCCTCACCCTCTACTCTGGAAAATGTTGTCTACCATCACCCTGTATTCTCTTAACCCCCACAAAGCAGAACTCTGGTGGCCTAGTGCCAGGCCACACACTATTGCTGCCCCACATCATGCTGTGCAGAGGCCTCAGCTCCCACCATCCATGTGGCCAAAGTGAGTTATTCATCACTGGTGTGCGTCACCCCCCATCTGGGTTGTGTGTGGGACACACACATGCACACATGTACCCTCGCACATGCACACATTTGCTCACTCCCAAAGGCCCAGATAGCATTTTAGAAAAAGGCTATGAGGATCATATCCTGTAGAAAGGGACATGAGTGCCCTAGCATCCAGCACAGAACCTGGGATACAGTGGGGTCTCAAGATTCAAGGATAGACCCTGCACTTAGGCCCAGATGAAGGGGTGTCTTAGGTATAATTGTTGTCTACCCTCCCTTACCTTGCCTCTAATAAGGGAAGCTCACTCCTAGGTGGCAGGGTATCTGAAATGAACCACTGCCCTGGCACTGAGAGCAGGGTACCCAGGAAGTCAGGTTGTGCAGTGAGAAAGGCCACTGTTGCCTTGTTTGGATATGATTCATTGCATGACCACCAAGTCTTTGGTTCTGTCTGGACCTCTTGGCAAAAAGAATAGAAAGCTCAACCATATACAGGCTACCAGAGGCCTTTCCAGCTCTAATATCCTGAGAGTGGGATTGTCCTGAGGGGTCTACCTGCTTCAGTCCCCTAGCTGACCCCAGAATTTCCCTGGAGCTGCTACAGGCCAGCTCCCATCTCACCCTTGTCCAGTTTCTCAGGCCTAGGTGGTTTCTAAGAGTTTGTGTCACTATCACATACACCTACTGGTGCTGCTCTGTGCTGGGCAGAGTATGTTTATTGACTGAGTCAGAGTTTCTGCCTTCATGAAGCTTTGGTCCTCTCTGGACCTCTTGTTATAGAAAACCAGTCTGGGGCAATCTCTCCCTATGGTTGGAACTGGAGAGATGGGCAGATTCCTGACCCTTCTATCCTCTTTGGGTATCCAGCAAATTCATTGCCAGGCCCAGGGTGCCTCAGGTTGTGGGGGTGGTAGATGTTCTCGGGAGGTATGGCTCAGAAAACTGCTTGGGGAGCTGACAGTTTCAGAGCTGACCCCTGAAAGATGGAGGGGTTCAGTCAGTGATAGGAGTGAGGCAGAGAAGCAGATCTGGCCTTTCATATGAAGAGGACCACACAGGGTAAAGACTACAGGGTGGGACCTACCCTGCTTGGAATGGGAACCATCAGGGAGGCCCAACATGTAATCTGATGTGAGTTCTGACAGAAAGGGAGCTGAGGTAGAGTTGAGGGAGGTGGGCTGCTGAAGGTTTGAATTGAGGTGCGTTTTCTGTTGGGGAAGTGCTATGGCTGGAGCAGGAAGAGGTGGCAGGAGGTGGCCAGCCAGGGACTGATGATGGAAGAGCCCTTGGAGAGCCTGGCAAGGTGAAGACAAGTCATCCCAGGTTGGGATGATACCTAGAACAGTGCCTGGAAACTATTCACAGTTTCTGTGAATGGAGAGGGGCAGACCCTGCTTCTCTGAGGACCCTTTGTTCCCAGTGATGGTTAGGACAGCCAGACATGTGGTGGGACAATTGTGTTGGGAAGCAGCTGTCAGAGCTGGGCTAGGGCTGGGTCTGGGGCTGCGGCAACAGTTGGACCAGGAGCTCCCAGCTTCATAGCCCACCTGTGCCCTTTTCTAGAGGTGGGGGAAGTGGATTAGGGTGGAATGGGGCTAAGGGTCATTTGACCCTGGCAGCAACCTCCCCAGGCTGGGCCAGACATCCTCCTCAACCACCCCACTTATTTCTTTTTCCTTCATTTCTCTCCTTTCTTCTATCTTAGTTTCTCTGCTTTCTCTCCCTGCTTTCTTTCTCCATTTCCCTCCCCTCTTATCTTTCCTCCTCACAGCCTCCTGCTGGCACTTGAGGTTTAGTTTGGAAAAGGGTGTGAGCCCTTCTAAACCTCAGTAACAAGGCCCTTCCCAGGTGGCAGGACTCTTCCTTCCTCCTAGTGGCAGGTGGCAGGACCCTTCCTCCCTCCTAAGGTCCTCAGCCTGTGCCTGCATGTGGGTGGGAAGCATCCAGACTCTGCACTCCCCTCTTTGCTGCACACCCCTCAGTGAAATGGATGCGCCTGGAGAGAAGGAGCCAGGCCAGACAAAGCAAGGGAGGAGGAGGAAGGAGGAAGGCTGCTAGGTCAGCTTTCTGGCAAAGCTAAGGCGGAAGGAAAGGCCAGCACTCCCAGGAGGCAGACAGGAGGCCTCAGCTGGGTGGAGGGGACCTAGGGGATGGAGGGCCAGGAGCCAAGGCTGCCCCGGGGCCAGAGTCTAGGCAAAGTGACTGCAGTGACCTCACCCCATTTCAGAGAGGCGGAGATTGAGGCTGAGGGTGGGTCCCCAGGGTCCTTTGTGTTCCTGGAGAATGCAGCTGGGGTGGGCCGATTGTGTGCCAATTGCCAGGTTGCTGTGGTTACGGGGGGATGCCCATAGCTGTGGGTGCATCAGGTTCTGTCTCCTCCCCTTCCCTCCCCATGAGGGGGAGGGGCAGCGGGTATTGAGACACGTGCCAGGTAGATTCCTGGCACTGGCCAATGGGGGATGAGGATTATGGTAGCCAGGGAACGGTAACCAAGGAACCGTCGCCTTGGAATCTCCATCGCACACCACTCCACTGGGTTGTAGGCTGGCAGGGCCAGGGCTGAGATACTCTGAGCTCCACCAGGCAGCAATTTCTCCCTCATTCCCTGTTCCCCATTTGACCCAAGCCCCCAAAGGACTGCCAGTATGTACCCTGCTGGGCTCCCACCTGAAATGGTGCCTAGCCCTGTTGTCATGGCAATAGCAGGAGCCCTCCCTGTTCCTGTCCCCTTCTCTCCATGTCCTTCTCCCTCCCCAGAGCCATCCCCACTCAAAATTGGTAGCCTTGACCCTGAGATTTAGATGAAACACCTCCCCTTTCCCCAGGGCTCTATACACATATGAAGATGGTTCAGATGACCTCAAGCTTGCAGCTTCAGGAGGTAAGAATTCCAGCTGTTCCTTGGCCTTCCTCTCCTCACCTCCTCTGGTTTTCTTCCCCACCCACCTGGCTCCCAGCCACCTTCCTGCCTGCATCCAGCAGACCCACACTTGTCCAGCGGGTGTCCTTCTTCCTTTTCTAGTCATCCATGGAGGGAGCTTTGCTTAACATTTGACTTCTGAGAAGACTGAATCTCAGAGAGGGAAAGTGATTTTCCCAGAGTCACACAGCTGAGGGGGAGGGGACCTAGGGACGGCCTGAATTAGCACCAGAGGTAGAAGGCTTTTTTTGCCTTGCTGGGCACTAGCACTTCATGAGACGTGATGATGTGTGACCTACCCCAAACCAGCCTTGGCAGGTTCCAAAGGCAAAGCCAGGTCCTCTGTCCCCTACCCCCCACACTCTAGCCCAGAACTCTGTGACCTCCAGATCTCAGAGGCCAGAAGACCCTTGGCTGTGCTTGCAGAATCCATGAGGAGTCTTTCCTTTGGGTTCCGGGCCCTGTTTAGGGTAAGGGTTTAGGAGATGGAGAGGCCTGACCCTTTCCTGACTCCCCCAGAAGGGGGCTTGCAGGAGCTTTCAGGCCACTTCGAGAACCAGAAGGTGATGTACGGCTTCTGCAGTGTCAAGGACTCCCTGGCTGCTCTGCCAAAATACGTGCTCATCAACTGGGTATGCAGCTTCGGGCTGGGGAAGGGAGCTGAGGGCCCAGAGCAGTTGCCTTTCACCCCCCTCTGCCCTCTGACCCAGTGGAGGGAGAGAACACCAGCCCTGGGGGAGGTAGTCAAGAGCCTGGTACCTCATCGTGTGGGGCCCCTGTTGTCCTTTCCTGACCCCCTCTTTGCTGGGTACTTTGCAGGTGGGTGAAGATGTGCCTGATGCCCGTAAGTGCGCTTGTGCCAGCCATGTGGCCAAAGTGGCTGAGTTCTTCCAGGTGTGTATGGGGCCAGGGCTTATGGTGTGTGGTTGGGGATAGCTGTCTTGGTCTATGTGCCAGGGGTAGTAATGGTAGTAATCCCTGATGCTGCCTGAACGCTGCCTTCTTCTTGTGGAAGGGCGTCGATGTGATCATAAACGCCAGCAGTGTGGAAGACATCGATGCGGGTGCCATTGGGCAGCGGCTCTCCAATGGGCTGGCACGGCTGTCCAGCCCTGTGCTGCACCGGCTGCGACTTCGGGAGGATGAAAACACAGAGCCCGTGGTCAGTGTGTGCCTAGGGCTGCCTGGTTGTGCCTAAATGACACCTTAGTCTGTCCAGCTGTGGTTCTCTTAGGGCTCACCCTTTGCTTGTTGGGGGCTCCAAGTGCATTGGGCCTACTGTCTATGCTAACGTTGGGTCATTTGACTCTGCAGGGTACCACCTACCAGAAGACGGATGCAGCTGTAGAGATGAAGCGGATTAACCGCGAGCAATTCTGGGAGCAGGCCAAGGTCTGAGACTCTGAGCCTGGCCTTTGGACTGGGCTGCCCCTCCTAGGCCTCACAGGGCAGCTCTGAGTCCCTCAATTGGGATAGCAGAGAGCTCTCTTGACCTTGTGCCCACATGATTCTCCCCTGACTCCCCAGAACCACTGATTCCTCAGTCCTAGGGCAGGGAGGGACCGTAGGGGCCGGGCCCCCAGGCTCAGGGCCTGCCCCTCCTCTGCGGCTTGTAGAAGGAGGAAGAGCTGAGGAAGGAGGAGGAGCGGAAGAAGGCCCTGGATGAGAGGCTCAGGTTTGAGCAGGAGCGGATGGAGCAGGAGCGGCAGGAGCAGGAGGAGCGTGAGCGGCGCTACCGGGAGCGGGAGCAGCAGATCGAAGAGCACAGGTGAGCCCACCCACTGGTGGTGCTCCAGGTGCCCAGGGCAGCCCCATAGGAGTGCTTCCTACTTAAATTTATCATTCCAGGAGGAAACAGCAGACTTTAGAAGCTGAAGAGGCCAAGAGGAGGTTGAAGGAGCAGTCCATCTTTGTAAGTTCTTTGCCAGGACTCCTGTCTAAGAAGTGAGGATGCTCCCTTTGTTCCTGGGTTTCATGGGGAGATCAGTGGCTTGGGGACAGCACAGGTGTTCTGGGAGCTTGCATGAACATGGCGGGGGCATGGAGCATCTGGCCTGGCACCCTATCATATGGGGCTCTGGCCTCTGACTGGAAAAAGACTAGTTTGGAGAAGCTCAGGGTAGTTTATCTTGCTCGGAAGAGAAAATCTACCTTGACCCCCTCACTGACCAGCCACCTCCTTCCCCTACAGTGAGGCCAGGGGAGCTCATGGTAGATTAGACACAGTTCTTGCATTTAGGCTCAAAGCCTGTTCCTGCCACAGAATGCAGCAGAGCTGTGTGAGTGAGCCTGGGCCAGTGCTTTAAGCAGCTATACTCGAGTGTGCAGTGTCTCCCTCATTGTTTGTTTTTTTGTTTTGTTTTGAGACAGAGTCTCACTTGTCACCCTTAGTAGGGTGACATGTTATCATAGCTCACAACAATCTCAAACTCTTGGGCTCAGACGATTCTTTTGCTTCAGCCTCTCAAGTAGCTGGGACTACAGGCCACAACCTGCCACAACGCCTGGCCATTTTTTAGAGATGGGGTCTCACTCTGGCTCAGGCTGGTCTCAAACCTGTGAGCTCAGGCAATCCACCCGCCTCAGCCTCCCAGAGTGCTAGGATTACAGGTATGAGCCACCATGCTGGGCCTTGCAGTGTCTCCTTTGGAGTAGCTCCCTTCCTCCAGGGGCACTGTCTAAGTCTCTGAATCTCCATTCCTATGGAATGGCCCAAAAGTCCTGTGGATTAGTTCCTGAAAATCACAATGCAGTCAAATGTCTGTACTTTGAATTGAATTTAGTATTTCAGAAATAGCTAAGGTTGTTTAGGACTAAACATGGTTTAGTTCAGGAAGGGTGAGGGGGGTCATACTCATCTGGATTGGAACTGTGAAGGGCAGATCTTGGGCCAAGGGGGTACATACTAGCTTCAGGGCCACACCCATAGGAGACTGAGAGGGAGGAAGTAAGAAAGTCATGTAGGCACTAGCATTGAGTGGCCATTGAGGATCACTCCAATCACATTAGCCCCTGGATGGGTAGAGATGATGTATGGTTGGTAAGCAGCAGCCTCTGTCATCCATTCAGTAAACACCTTCCATTTGCACGTGCCAGGTGTTAGAAACAAGGTGAAGAACAAGATGGACAGGATCTTTCTTTTTAATTAGTTGATTCATTATCTGTTTTTAATTGTAAAATTTGCATAACATAAAATGTACCATTTAAACCATTTTGAAGTGTACAGATCAGTACATTCACATTGCTATGCAGCCATTACAATCTCCAGAACTTTCCATTTGCAAAACTGAACCTCTGTATGCACTAAACAGTAACTCCCTATTCTCCAATGCTTTTTCTGGGCCATGGGGGTGCATTCTGCTTTCTATCTCTATGAATTTGACTACTCTGTGTACCTTGTTTAGGGTAATTATACAATGTTTATCCCTTTTGTGAATGGCTTATTTCACTTAGCATGTTGTCTTGAGGTTCATCCATGTTGTAGTATCTGTCAGAATTTCCTTCCTCAAAAAAAAAAAAAAGGGCTCAGCGCCTGTGCCTCAAGTGGCTAAGGCGCCAGCCATATACACCCAAGGTGACAGTTCGAATCTAGCCTGGGCCCACCAAACAACAATGATGGCTGCAACCAAAAAATAGCCAGGCGTTGTGGCGGGCGCCTGTAGTCCCAGCTACTTGGGAGGCAGAGGCAGGAGACTCGCTTGAGCCCAGGAGTTGGAGGTTGTTGTGAGCCGTGATGCCATGGCACTCTACCCAGGGCAACAGCTTGAGGCTCTGTCTCAAAAAAAGAAAGAAAAGGATTTCCTTTTTTCCTTTATTTATTTATTTATTTATTTATTTTTGAGATTGACTCTCACTTTGTCGCCCTTGGTAGAGTGCTGTGGCTTCATAGAGCCCAAACTCTTGGGGTCAAGTTCTCTTACCTTAGCCTCCTGAGTAGCTGGGACTACAGGCACCTGCTACAACACTTGGCTATTTTTAGAGATGTGGTCTTGCTCTGGCTCAGGCTGGTCTCAAACCTGTGAGCTCAGGCAATCTATCTGCCTTGGCCTCCCAGAGGGCAAGGATTACAGGTGTGAGCTACCGCACTCGGCCTGACAGTGGAAATTCTAGATCAATATGGTGGCCTTGTAACTTCAGGTCCTCTTAAAAAAGATCCCACATGAGAAACTTTGAAATTTAGCACCATAAAATGCTTTCTCTTGGCTTAAGGAGCTGTTCTGCTTTCTTTCCCCTGTTAATAAGAATTGCATTTCTTGTCTGGGATCTCTTTTGGCTTGGGCTGCCAGGGAGCTCTCATGTATCTGAAAATGCTTAGGTACAACAATGCTCTTGACCCTTATAGTTAGTATATTGATCTCTCTCTCCTACCTATAGTCCTTGTTTCAGCTTTGGTCACATGGTTGGTAGTGAAGCCTTCGTTGGTAAGCTGCCCCTGGTCCTTTTTGTTTGTTTGTTTTTATTTTTGTTTTAAGATAGGGTCTTGCTCTGTTTCCCAGGCTGGAGTTCAGTGGCAGGATCACAGCTCACTACAGACTCCAATGCTTGGGTTCTAGTGATCCTCTTGCCTCAGCCTCTTGAGTAGTTAGGATTACAGGTATGCACCACCATGCCCAGCTAATTAAAAAAACTTTTTTTTTGCTAGAGGTGGGGTCTCACTATGTTGCTCAGGCTGATCTTGAACACCAGGCCTCAGGAGATGCTCCTGCCTTGATCTCACAGAGTGCTTGGATTATAAACATGAGCCATTGTGTCTGACCTGGTCCTCTTTGTGAACAAGACAGAGGAAACTAGGGAGATTACACTAGGCAGGGGGTGCAAAGGCTGGTGGTTTGTATGTTTGTTTATGGGAAGGCAAGGACCCTGGCCAGACTGGAATCCAGTGGGCTAAGGAGTGGGAGGGATTTGGTAGGGAATAGAGAGCAAGGTGAGAGGAGGAGTTTATACTTCATTCTGGAAGACAAAAAATTATCATTGAATGACTTCTTGTGAGGAATACTATAAAGGGCCCTTCTAATGCATTCTGATAGACAAATATAAGTTCTAGGCTATGTGCTCAAAAACAAGCCCTGTTACTTCATGTCAGTGTGGCTTCTTGTTCACCTGGCCTCTTCTGCCTCATGAGCAAGCAGGGGACACTGAATAAGATGCCTTCAGTAGGGCAGCACCTGTAGCTCAGTGAGTAGGGCGCTGGCCCCATATACCGAAGGTGGTGGGTTTAAACCCCACACTGGCCAAACTGCAACAAAAAAATAGCCAGGTGTTGTGGCATTTGCCTATAGTCCCAGCTACTCAGGAGGCTGAGGCAAGAGAATCACCTAAGCCCAGGAGTTGGAGGTTGCTGTGAGCTGTGTGATGCCATGGGACTCTACTAAGGGTGACATAGTGAGACTTTGTCTCTACAAAAAAAAAAAGGGCAGCACCTGTGGCTCAATGAGTAAGACACTGGTCGCATAAACTGAGGGGTGCTGGGTTCAAACCCAGCCCCTGCCAAACTGCAACAACAAAAAATAGCCGGGTGTTGTGGTGGGCGCCTGTAGTCCCAGCTACTCAGGAGGCTGAGGCAAGAGAATCGCCTGAGCCCAGGAGGTTGCTATGAGCTGTGTGATGCCATGGCACTCTATCAAGAGTGATAAAGTGAGACTCTGTCTCAAAAAAAAAAAAAATGCCTTCAGTATAGTGAGTCAGTTGCACAAACACATACCAGCCTTGTATTGGCCATTCATAGACCCAAGTCCTCATCCTGTGTCACTCATAGGGCGTGGGGGAGATAACCCCAGAAATAGAAAATCATGATATCATGTATCTGTGGTGGGTGTCAGGGACACCCAGGAGGCAGTGCCCAAGCTACAGCTGGAACTACAGGGGCAGGGCATGGGGTGGGGGTCAGGTTCAGTGGAGAGATATAGGTTGTCTCCCATGCCAAGGCATAGAGGTGAGCAATGGCATGCCTGTTCCAGGAGCCATGATTGCATCATGCTGAGGACTTGACATCTACATCAGTGTGTGGGCAAGTTGGGGCGGGATAGGAGCATGTTGGAGAGGTGACGGGGTAGGTCATGCAGGGGAAGGGGAATATGGGCCAGGTCAGGGGCCCTGCCTACCTGTGCCCCTTCAGAACATGTGTGAAGTGGGCTGGTGAAGCCCAGCAGGGCAAGGTGGGGGCTATGGCAAGTACATGCCTTGTTCAGGTAGCTGCAGTGCAACCCTGGCCCACAGCTGCTCCGGGGGCATGCAGGTAGTGTTGCCAGGGCCTCTGGCATTTCAACAGAAACTGGGATTCCAATTTCAGTATGAGAGTTTCTGATTTTTAAGTAGTGGCAACTAATTAACATAGTTTAAAAATACCATACCAGCAAAACAAAAGCCATCTGTGGGTCATATTCAGCCAGCACTTGCTGTGGCTCATGGGAAACCTGAGGGCTTTAAGCTGGGGAAAACCATGATCTGGATTTTGGGAAGGTCCTTTCAGGGCCTATAAAGGGCAACAGCTAAGTGAGGAGAGCCAGGGAAACTGGGACCAGTGAGGAGCCTGGGTTATGAGGCTAGGGCATTGATGGGAGTATGGTGACCCTGGTACTGGTGTAGGATGGCTAACAAAAGTTAGCTACGGCTTGGCGCCTATAGCTCAACCAGCTAAGGAGCCAGCCACGTACACCTAAGATAGCGGGTTTGAATCCCCAGCCCGGACCCGCCAAACAACAATGATGGCTGCAACCAAAAAATAGCCGGGCGTTGTGGCGGGCGCCTGTGGTCCCAGCTACTTGGGAGGTGGAGGCAAGAGACTCGCTTGAGCCCAGGAGTTGGAGGTTGCTATGAGCTGTGATGCCATGGCACTCTACCCAGGGGGACAGCTTGAGGCTCTGTCTCAAAAAAAAAAAAAAAAAAAAAAAGAATTACTTTTTCTGTTCACTGAAAATGGGGGTGGGGGTATGGAGAGGATCAGATATTTGAGGAAGGTGAAGAAAATATGAAATCATTATTATGAAGCGTGGAAGCTAGTAACTAGAATGGAAACTAGCTAGGCAGATCTGAGGGTCCAGTTGTGGTGAGCATTCCTCATGAGTGTTGATCTCATCGATCTGCTCAGCTGTGTGATTTTCTTCAGCAAACCGGAGTTCTTGTTTGTTTGATGTTTGTGTGAATTTGGTAAAATATGGATCTTTTCTCTATGTTGAGCTATAACATGAATAACCACACAGAGGCGTGATAATAATTGTGAGAGAAATTTATCAAGCTCCTTCCAGGGCTCTTCTGCACAGAGTGGCTTTGGATGGCCAGACATTTACATAGCACACAGTAGCTTTCTTTTGTTTTCCCTCTTCCTGGCAAATTGAGTTACAATTTCTTAAGCCTAAACACCTGCACACCTCAAGTTACAATCATTACTAGAAACAGGGTAAGAGTGGAAATGATGAGGAATGTCTGTTTTTACTATCTGCAGGTAAATGGCATCTTGATGCATGGCATGGCATGCCAGCGAGCTTGCTATTGCCTCTATGTATTATCGAAGGGTAAGATAATGCCACCACAGAATACAAGATCAGAAAACTCTCTAGACAACAGGTGAAGGTTGTAAACCAATGCGTCCTCTTTCCTAAAACCGTTCACCTGCTTTCCTGCTCTGTCAGGCACTGGGAAAAGGATGGAATGAGTCAAAGGAGGCTAGGAGGTGCGGCATATAAATCTCTTATGAAATGTCTTTTTCACAATTGGCTTAAGCTGGAATATTACCTAAATATCATAGTATGGAATATGCTACATGTCAGCAAAATCTAAAATTCTGCCAGTCAAATCAATCAATCTCTGTCTAACATTGTCATTCTAAAAGTTCTCCAAACACCATAGCCATGGAAGGTTGAGTTTTCTCACAGTAACAAACTATACCAAGTTATAGATACACATATATATTTTTGTTTATTTGCCTTAGAGATAGGGTCTTGCTCTTTTGCCCAGGCTAGAGGGCAATGGTGTGATCACAGCTCACTGCACCCTCAAACTCTTGGGCTCAAGCAATCCTCCCACCTTGGTCTTTCAGAGTGCTGGGATTACAGGCATGAGCCACCATGCCCAGCCAAAGTAATATTTTTAAAACATACAGCACACATACTTATACACTGAGGGTAAGTTCACAAGTGGGTGGCACAAATAGGAGAAATGACCTCAATTCCCAAGTGAGTGTTAATACAGTTCTATTTTAAAACATCTCCATGGAAAGAAACCATTTGTTGAATTTTGCAGGGTAAACACGGATGCTTTGACTGGCTTTCACATGCCTCACAGCATGCTTCTAAGCCACACGTGTCCAGGGCCATAACATTAATAAAGTGAACAGATCTGCTGAAACTCAAAGGATATTGAAAATGCTTTAAGTTCCACATTCCAAAGTCAGGGCTAGAGAGGCTGGCTGGATTACCCGCTGATGTGGGTTTCCTGCTGTTGGTTTGGGCCACTCTAGGTATGAGGTGATGTTTTAGATCACCGCTGGTTTCTTCCAGTCTTCGGGGCCTGGCAACATAAAGAACAAATCCAGTTGATACATCAGCTGCTATGCCTCATCTGCCTTCCTGTGGGGTTGTGTAAGCCTGTAAGAATGGGACCCAGAAATCCCCAAATAGGGCCCACTCCCTGATGCCCACCTACCCACCCCTCCACACTCTAACATCAGTGGTCATGTTCAGACAAAGTGTTTGAAGCTCCACTCCCAGATACCAGTCTCTCCCTTTGCAAGACACAAAAGAGGGAGCAGATTTTTTTTTTTTTTTAGGTCCAGATACCTGCTGATCACACACAAAATGGGCTATAAGAGTCCAGGTTAGTTGCTCAGGAACAACTAAGATGCTGGACTCTCTTTTGAGCCAAGGCAGGACTTCTGCTCATGCTCAGAAGGAAGGGTTCCCTTGTCCTCCCCATGGCTCATTGTTCCAAAAGAGACCAGGGCTCTCTTATCCTGGCTGTGTGATAACAGTGGGACATAGTTACCAGAGAAGCCAGGACCCTGATGAGCAGCCAAAGGCCAGAAAGGCTGGATGATACTTTGACATGATGAGAAAAAGGAACCCCGGAGGAGAGATCCAAATTAGGTCCTAGTCACTGCCTCCCCTTCCAGCGTTTATCTTGACTGTCTTTTATCTCTTCCACAACTCCCATGTCTCATTGGGTTTCTGCTCCAAAGAATTCTGCTCCAATCACTCATGAAGTAATTGGGGTGGAAGGTGGGTCTCAATAACACAGGAATGGACCAAAATAAAAGCACCTGCCAATTTGCCTCCAGCTCTGACACAGACTGTTTGGCCCTGGAAAAATCTCTTCCCTTTTCTGATAAAATGGCCTGATGAGTGGTTTTCAGACCGTATCCCTAAAGAGGTGGCAGTAAAAGGGAGGCTGAGCTGACTCTGTACCCCCACACCTATGCCCCCAGAGTAGATGCTTTTTACATGTTCTATATATTGTGTTTCCACACAGGGTTCTTTGAAGAAAGGGTCTTGAGACCATAATATTTGAAAATTGCTAGAGTAGATGATTGCTAAGGCTCCTTCTAGTCTAAGATACTTGGTCTTCTAAAGCCCAGCTCAAGTCATTCTTCCTCCAGGAAGCCCTCCTGGTCACCTAATCCTAGGCACTTGAACTCTAGCAAAAATGATGATGCCAGGCACATGGTGCCATCAGTGACCCATCCAAAGGTTGGGGGACCCTGACCTGAGGAGCAGCTTCAGAGCTACACACTCCCAATAAAGGACAGGCCTGAATTCCTGCCTTAATTGGATTCTACTCAATCTTTTCTTCCCTTGGCACCTTTCCTAGGGCCTCTCCATACACTGAGGCCTTAAAAGAGGCACACTTTTGAAGCCTGAGAACCCAATCAGCCATGATGCCCCAGGGCAGCAGGAATCTCAGCAGATTCTAGAGGGAAGCAAGGGGAGATGGGGAGGAGTCAGGGCTTTCTCTGGAGATGGAGGTTTACTTAGAGACACCAGAGGAGGCAGGCTGGAGCAGGGTGCTGGGGTGAAGGACCAAGATAGCCATAAGCTAATGTCCCTGGGGCAGGTAGCCAGGAGGAGACTGGGAGCTGTGGGGGTGGAATGAGTCATAAAAACACTCTGTCATTTATCAGGGTAAGTCAATTAACCTTACTTAGTCTCAATGTCTTTACCTGTAATTTGGGGGCAAAAGATCCTGACCAACTGCAGGCTACCCTGTAGTGAAGTAGTGAGAATCCAAGAAGACTGAAAAGGTACAGGGAGGTAAAGGATTATTATTGTTCAGTAACAGGGGAGAGCACCGCAGCCTGCTTCCAAAGGGGGACTGTCCTGCAATTTAGGAATACTCTAAGGCTGACCATCCCTCCTTCTCTTGCTCCACTCCCAGAAACCATCTGTGCCCAGCTTGGAGAATTTCTAGTTAGATTGGTGAGTGTGAGGAGAGCAGGGCAGTTCAGGACAGGGGCCCCAGCCTAATCCCAGCCCAGAAAAGCTTCCCAAAGAGAGGGGAGGGTCCCGATGAGCCCATGAAAGGGGTGAGACTTAGGAGGCTGCATAGGTTCCTGAAGGCCCTCTGGTCAGTGAGGTACTCCATCAGGATTCCAATGATGGGGTCCTTAGTTTCACTGAACTTCTCATCACTTGGGATGAGGGTCAGGTCAGCCTCCCCTGATTTCTGGAGCTACAAATCTGGCCTTCCCCCTTTCTAGAGGAGGGGTCATGGTTGGGACTGTGGGGCAGACAAGGCCTCAGTAGGTCACAAGCAAGTCCCCTCCCAAGACCTTCCCTGTGGAATCCTCCAGATGTGGGAGTAAGCAGCAACCAAATCAAGGCTGGAGCCTCTGGCAGGGTTTAAAATCCATAGCTGGAGGGTGAGACCTCTCCATGTAGACAAGGAGAAAGAGCTTTAGGGTCCAGCCTGCTGCTACTCTGCCTTATCATCTGGACAGGGCTCTGCGCCCCAGGCCTGGCCTTCCAGGGCCTTCCTTAGCTGCTATAGCCAGATGTGTGGGTACTGGGCCTGCGCAGCCAGACGTCAGGCAGATCTGGCCGGCTGTTGGGCACCATCACAGGACTGCCACCCCCCACTCCCCCATGGCCCTTCCAGGACAAGCTGCTCTGGTGGGAGGTGGGCATTAATGGGTCGTACACCGTCTCCTTCAGCGCCAGCCACAGGGTATCCCGCTTCCCATTCATCTGGCCCCGCTCAGGTACTGGCAGCCCAGTGTCATCCAGGTCCTCAGGGGAGACACCCACGGAATCTGGTACACGGGCACTGGGCTCAGAGGTGCTTAGGCAGGTCTCATCGGAGACGCTCAACCCCTCCAGGGTGCTGGCTGAGGAGCAGAGGCCATCAGGAGGCTCTGCAGCCTTGGGCTTGGGCGAGTGGGCTGGGGCTTCTGGTGAGGCCTGCCGGGGCTCAGCTTCCTGCCCTTGGGAGTCCTGCCTGGTCCGGGTTTTGGGGCTGGGGCCAGCCTGCTTATAGGGGGAGGAGGTCTGCAGGGCTGGGCATTGGCTGAAGACTGCCTGGTGGTCCAGGAGCAGCTCCCTTGGGGAAGCAGGGACTGGTGGGGGCCGGGAGCAGCAGGGACCATCATGCATCTGTAGGTCCTCAGAGAGTACTGAGGGTCGGTGGGACAGCTTGCTGGTGGCTGTGCTGGTGTCAAAGCTGGGGCTCCGGCGTCGTGCCAGGGGCTGTAGCTCATATTGCTCTGAGCAGGACCCAGGCACCATCCCCATAGGCCCTAGTCGTGGGTGGCCTGCCTTCTCCCCACCAGGCTCCCCAGTACCAGCGTCCCATGGCAGGTGGGCACAGGGCCAGAGGATCTGTCCACAGTTCTTCTCTGGCCCAAAGAAACAGCACAGAGATTGGAAGAAGAAGCTGGCAAAGGCACAGCTGATGCACTTGACCATCATGAGGGTGATGCCCAGCTTGCGATAGAGTAGCACTGTGGTAGGCAACATGAGCACGCCAGCTGCAAACAGGGCTGCAGTCCCCATTGCTGTGGCGCAGCTGGTCTGGCGCAGGGAGAAGGCCACACGGCTCAGGCGGTCAGGGTGCGGGCAAAGGTGATAGGAGATGCAGTAGTTGATGGTGAAGTCCACTGAGAGGCCCATAGAGGCAAAGAGAAAGAAAGCCTCGGCAGTGTTAAGCTGCCACTCAAGCAAAACTGTGAGTCCAACAAAGAGCAGTATAGTACCTGCCACAGCTGCCACGGAGAAGAGGCTGAGTGGAACATTCCAGGTACCCAGCAGCAGTGTGGCAAAGGCCAGTGCCAGAGCCAGGCCCAGCACCACAGGAGGCTCAGTAGTCAGGCTGTGCTGCACGCTGAACAGCTCCAGACGGCTAGTGAACCAACCACCCCGGAGGCCTGGGGGTGCCGTGCCCAACTCTGCGGCCAGCCAGTGGCTGACCTCATTGTAGAAGCGATGGGTCTCGCTGTAGTCTGGAGTATACAGGAAGGTGGTCTGGAATTGCAGAACCAGGGCAGCCAGGCTGCCTTGGGTGTCAAATCGGGGTCCCAGGTCAAGGGTTCCATTGGGGCCTTGCTCCAAGGCCATCATCTTTAGGCAGTGCAGGAAGAGCTGTGGGGCCCAGGGAAAGTCTGAATGGCCACAGCAGAGGTTAGGCCCCAGGCGACTGCAGCTGGGGCTCTCCATCCAGTGCTGCAGGGTCTCCATGAAACACAGCGTGGGCCCGCCCTCGGGCTGGGTGCCAAAAAAGCTCTGATTCTGGGCCTGATGGCAAAGTGCCAGCAGCCAGCGCTGGGCCTCAGGGCTGCTGGCTGAGAAGGTAGGGTCACTCACCAGTGAGCTGTTGCTAAGGGGATCCAGGGGGTCGCCAGTGTCCATAGGCAGAACACCCCACACCAAAACCACAGGCATGCGGTAGGCCCTGTCCTCGGGAGGCTGCTCAAACAGAAACTGCTGGCGGTACTCTGCATCGTAGCGCTCGAAGGGGTGGCTCCGCTGGAAGACCTGGCCAATGGAGGGCTGTAGAGTGGGCAGCTGCAGGCGGGGGCTGACGCCGGAGATGTAGGCGCCCCCTGTCGCCAACGCCGCGAACCAGCAGATCCAGATGTAGCGGAACTTGATGACGCCACAGGGCAGTAGGCGCTGGAAGAGCAGGCGCGAGGTGATGGTCACCGCCCTTCGAAGGATGCGGAGCCGCCGGTGCAGTGCCCGCGCCAGCCGCCGGGGCGCGCTGCCGCCCCGCGGACCCTGCTCCCGGGGCACACAACAGCGTGCCAGATAGCGATCGTGGAGCACAGCGGAGGCGGGCAGCCAGGCCAGCGTGAGTGCCAGGTGCACCAGCACAGCCGTGCCCATGTACACAGCGAAGCACCGCACGGCTGGCAGGCGGCTCAGGTAGCTGGCGTAGAAAGCCACACTCGTGGTGAGGCCGGAGACCAGCAGCAGGTAGCCAAAGTGGTGCATGGTGCGGCCCACTCGAAGCGCCAGTCCCCCAGAGGGTAGCTGGCGCTTGCTAAGGCGCCATAGGTCGAAGAAGATGAGTGTGTGGTTGGTGCAGACGCTGCTGAGTAGGATGATGGCCGCCAGATTGACAAAGGGGAAGTAGGCCATGCGGAAAACCACTTGGTAAAGAAAGAAGGTAACCAGCAGGGAGCCCAGCACCCCCAGCAGCACCATGAGCGCCATGAAGAGTGAGCGCAGGTAGAGGGCGATGCCTAGGACTATGGCACCCAGGGCCAGGAAGGGGTACACCGTATCCTGCACCAGGTAGTACTTCAGCAGTTCCTGCTTTACTCCCAGGTCCATGCCAGTGATAAAAGTGTAGTTGTCAGCGAGCTCCAACGGGGCGATTAGCCGATCCAGGTAAATGCTCAGCATGGGAGCACCCTTTGGGGTGGGCAGAAAGAGCAGGCTGTATTTGAGGGAGGGCACCTGGTAGTCAGCAGTCTGGGGACTCAGAAAGTCCCTGTCAAGCATAAAGTGCAAGAGTTGGTAGATGGCACTGCTCTGGGAGCACTTGGTGGGAACCTGGGCACAAAATGGGGGCTTGTCCTGCCCAGGTCCCAGACAGGCGGGCACCAGGGTGTGTCGGTGGTAGAAGACTGCACAGACCCGAAGCAGGGCTAGTATGCGGGCTGCATCAGCTTCAGTAGTGTCCAGGCAGGAGGATCGATTGGAGAGCACAGCTACATAGTTGCCCATGGACCAGCTGGGGCAGCATTCCTTGGTTGCTGTTTGTTGGCACAGAGCCCCAAAGTGGGCATGGGTGCGGATCTGTAGGACACACACAAGAGAAGAGAGCTCAGGGGTAACCCAAGGAGCCCCAGTCCTGTCTGAGGTCCTTTCACTTCCTTTCAGGCTGCCAGACAGAGGCAAAGAGGGATCCTGACAGCCCAGCAGAACTGGCCTGTCTCAGGGCTGGCCTTTGGTGCATAGATTAGGTGCCAGCAGCTACATCTTGACTCCATCAGAGAGGAACCTCAGGATACTGCCCAAGACCTCAGCCTGAGAGGCCCTTACCTAAGGGCACCTGTAGGTCACATACCCCAACTCTGCACTGCCTAAGCCAGGAGTGGGAATGGAGGTGACAGCCACGGATAGAATGGGGCCAAGGGTCCAAGGAGGTGGAAGCAAGCAATAGGAAAAGCAGGCCAGTATTTGGGCCATGCATGGGCTAAAACATTCCAGAATCAGGGTTACTGCCAAACCTCAGTCCCCTGCCTCTCTCCACTGCGCTGCTTAAGCCCTCTTAGGGCACAGGTTGTTTCTTTTTCAGACTTCATGCCTCCTTTTCTCTCCCTTCCTGTCCTTGACAACATGGCAGATGACATAATACAGAAAGCATTAGCCTGGGAATCAGAGGCCCTGCTCTGCTACTAACAGTGTGTATGACCTTGGTCCTAAGATCATGGTGACAACACAGTAACATTTACTGAGAGATTACTATTGCCAGTCATGCTATATTTTTCTAAATTCTAGACAAATCTTGTTTAATTGTCACAACATCCCTGTGAGGAAAGTACCCTTATCATCCCTATTTAGCATATGTGAAGACTGAAGCACAGAGACATTAAAAAACATGTCTGAGGCCAGGCATGGTGGCTCACACCTATAATCCTAGTACTCTGGGAGTCCAAGGCAGGAGGATCACTTGATCTCAGGAGTTTGAGCCTGAGCAAGAGGGAAACCCAGTCTCTACTAAAATAGAAAAATATTAGCCAGCTTGGCGCCTGTAGCTCAAGCAGCTAAGGTGCCAACCACATACACCAGAGCTGGCCGGGCCTATGAAACAACAATGACAACTACAACCAAAAAATAGCCAGGCATTGTAGTGGGTGCCTGCAATCCCAGCTACTTGGGAGGCAGAGGCAAGGAAATCACTTAAGCCCAGGAGTTGGAGGTTGCTGTGAGCTGTGATGCCACTGCACTCTGCCCAGGGTGACAGCTTGAGACTGTCTCAAAAAAAAAAAAAAATTAGCCAAGCATGGTGGGCACCCGTAGTCCAAGGTATTTTGGAGGCTGAGGCAGGAAGATCACTTCAACCCAGGAGTTTGAGGTTGCTGTGAGCTAGGATGACACCATGGCACTCTAGCCTGGGCAACAGAGTGAGATACTGTCTCAAAATAATAAAAATAAAAAAACACATCTAGGCTGGATACAGCAGCTCATGCCTGTACTTCTAGCACTTTGGGAGACTGAGACAGGAGGATTGCTTGAGGTCAGGAGTTTGAAAGCAGTCTGAGCAAGAGTAAGACCCTGTCTCCGCAAAAAATAGAAAAATTAACTGGGTGTGGTGGTTGCATGCCTGTAGTCCTGGCTACTTGCTTGAGCCCAGAAGTTTGGGGTCGCAGTGTACTGTAATGATGCCACTGGATTTTAGCTGGGGCAACAGAGTGAGACTATGTCTCAAAACAAAAGAACAACAACAAAAAAATCATATCTGAAGTCACACAGTAAGGGAACTTTAGAGCTGCCTTTAAATTCAGGCATCTGACTTCAGAGCACATATTCTTTTCTTTTCTTTTCGGATAGAAAGAAGCAAAGGTTTATTTTCCCTTCTCCAAGACAGAGAAAAGGGCTTGCACACAAAAGAAAGAAGTGCTGCCCCAGAACATTTATTCTTATCTTTTGGTAATTTGGATATCCTCATGTGAAGTGGGGAGCTTGGGCTACTGAGTGGTTTCACTCAGCAAACCTTTCTTTAGATGATACAAGATATAGTTTTCCAGTGAGCATAACTGGATTGGCTCTGCTTAGGTTGACAGGGGCTGGGGCCTTGAAGCCCACACTCTCCCCTCCCAGGGCCAAGGCCTTCTCAATAGCTTTTCAGAGTTATCCCCTTTTTAGGACCTTTTGAAAATCCCTGGGATCTGCCTGGGCTTTCTTCCAGCACTTGTGTCTTGGCTTTTCCAAAAACCAGCCCACTCTTCTTTTGCCACCCCATCCTGGAGCCTCTTACAGGGTTGGAATAATCTAACTGGAGAATGTTCTTCCTCAGTCTACCTGGCAGTCCTGGCTCAGATCCCTCATGTCCTTAGTTCCTCCCAAGTCTCTGATGCCTCCCAGCCAGCTCACCTGGTCCTGTTCCAGGCGACACATGGAGTGGATGGCATGCAGGTTCCATAGGCTGCCCTCTGAGGTGGCCATGAACACCAGCTGTGCATATCTCTTCTCTGCAACACAAACCCCTGTAGTTCAGCCTTTTGGCCCCAGGTCTTGGGCCCACCAAAAGGAAGATGTTTATCCAGGATTATATAAGGTTCAGGTTCTCTGGAACCTCAAACCTGTGCTTGGCTGCCTGATTCTGCCCCTATCCCTTCCTTCCCCACAGCTTGACCCTACCTGGCTGGAGCACTCAAGTCTTGCCTCATCTTCCACCTGTAATCCAACTTCCTTGGCTTAAACATGGCCAACTGGCCACTTTCCCTTTCTGTCTGTCCAATTTGTTCTGGGACTGCCTGTACTATTGTGCTAGGTGGGGTAGGGACTATCATTAAAGCCAGAACTGGCCAGACTGTCACTTACCAGGAGGGCCACAGAAGAAGCTCTCCTGCCCTCTATCCTCCAGGGGTTCCACCATCCTCCTAGGCCGGACAATGCCCTCCTGGGGTGCAGGGCTTAAAGAGCTGTGGGAGCTTGAGCTGAGGTAAAGAGAATATCTACACCAGGCATCATTAGGGGTGGAATGCTCAGAGGAGGCCAGAGATTAGTCCCCAGGGAGCCCCAGATAACCCCTAGAACTTGCCTTGGGGGAGGTCACCCAGTGTCCCTCCCTGGAGATCTTGTTCTTCTTTTTCCCACCCACATTGGAAATCTGAGAACCTGTTACCTGTTCAGCTCTAGTTCTGGGGAAAAGGAAAGCAGCTTCCTGGGGCCTGTAAGAGCCTGCAGTGCTCTCCAGACCACTAACTTGCGCCCAATGTCTGTGTCCCGAGGCTCAAAGCCCTGCAAGGAGGAGAGCAGAGAAGAGCAGGTGGACAGGGAAGTTGTTCATCGGGACATTCTCAGCTCTGCCTTTGGTTCCTTGAAGTGTGCGTGGGGGGGCAAGCCCATCTGTCTAGATTTTAGATGTGAGTGTGACCTCTATACCACCTCCCCAACACTTTCTAGAGGCTAAGAACACCCATTGCTACCCTGCCCCCAGCTAGGCCACTCTAACTTTCTATCCCAGAATAAGCTGAGGTGGCCAGGCCTGGGGGCCCCATCCCTCCTCTTGGCCCCTCACCAGCAAAGGGTTGGAGAAGTCAGGCAGCCGGCCCCCTAAAAGTCCAGCCAGGGTGCAGAGGAGGACAACAGCCAGACATAGGAGCAGCACGGCCACTGGCCACTCAGCAATCAGCTGGGCATAGCTGGGAAAGAGAGAGGGAGCCCATGTGAGTTGGTGTTGGGTATGATAGCAGGGCCTGGTGAGCTTAGGGTCCACCAGAAAGGTGGGTAGAGCAGAAAACTCATGGAGTAGGGCTAATCTGGCCAGTCTGGTCACTCCTAGCAGTCCAGGGAAGGCCAAGTCCTACCTCTTTGGCATCTGGAAGGCCCGGTCCTGCCTGTGGAAGATAAGAAAAGACGCTTGCCGGAGTCTTCTAGTGGGGCAGGAGTGTGCAGGGGGAGTGGGCAGGTGAGGGATTGAAGAAAATGGCATTAACCTTTTTAGAGCTTTCCCACTCCCACATTCCAGTTCTTCCTACTCCATCTGGACAGAGGACATCCAGCTGTTTCCTAAAAAAGGAGTCTAGAGCCCCAGGGGTCTGCCCCACTTTCAAGCCCTGTCTACCATCCAGTGGCAGCTAACAGGCTGCTGGACCCCTCCTTACCTGACGCTGACCACATGGTGCTGCAGAGAGGGTGGTTTCCAGACCCCATCATGCTGTGAGAAGGTTGGGGAAGGGCTGAGACTGGAGCCCTGGGAGCAAAGAGCTGTATGGTCCCCATGTCCTGGCAGGCAATTGTTCCCCTGGTATTCCTGTGGTACGTGAGGATAGATGAAGTGGGCAGGGACCAAGGGGCTGGACAGACCCACAGGCTGGAGAATGGAAGTTGTTGGTGGGGGTCCCGAATAGCTGGAACGATCCTCAAGGGCACAGCTGTGGAGGGAGCAGCTTCTCTCTGGGCTTGCCTCAGGGGCCACAGCCTTGGTTTGGATGCTAAGAAGAGAGGAGGCAGGAAAGATTGGGGTGCAGGACCATGGTGGGCCATCCCATGCCCTAGCATTGTTCAGTAAGACAAGATAAGGCCACAGGGCTCAGGGTTGATTTATTATTAGTGCTGGGGGAGAGGTAATGGACTCCTCAGCCTACCTCCTGGAGTCTATTCCCTCATTCATTCATTTATCCATGCTCTCAAAAAATATTATTGGGGCTGGGTGCAATGGTGCACGCCTGTAATCCCAGCACACTGGGAGGCCAAGGTCAATGGATCCCTTGAGCTCAGGTATTTGAGACTAGTCTGAACAAGAATGAGACCATATCTCTAAAAATAGCCAGGGGTTGTGGCAGGTGCCTGTAGTCCCAGCTATTCAGGAGGCTGAGGCAAGAGGATTGCTTGAGCCTAAGAGTTTGAGTTGACTGTGAGCCATGATGCAACAGTACTCTACTGAGGGTGAAAGAGTGAGTCTGTCTCAAAAACAAAAAGCAAAAGCCATCACTGGCAGCCTGCTACATGCCACATTCTGAGCTAGACACTGAGTGTACTTTTACATATGTGATCCTATTTACTCCTTACAAAAATCCTACAAGGGGAGTATTTATATTAAAGATTTGAAAACAGGTTCAGTGAGAGGTAAAGAGCTGGACCATGTACTAGTTCTTCAACTTGTAGCCCTGTGCTCTCCTGCTGCAGTCATCTGTTCCTTCTCTTGACAGACCTCTAGTGGACACCTGCTACACTCTAGTTCCCATCTTACAACCTTTGAACTTTCTCTTTCCTCTGCCACTGATGCTCCTCCTCCAGATAACTGCATTTTTATTTTTTTTCTGAGACAGGGTCTCACTCTGTCACACAGGCTAGGGTGCAGTGGTGCCATTATGGCTCATTGCAACCTCAAAGTCCTGGGCTCAGTGACCCTCCTGCCTCAGCCTCCTGAGTAGCTAGAAGTACAGGTGTGTGCCACCATGCCTACCTTCTTTTCCTAGAAATGGGAAGGTCTTGCTATGGTATTCAGGCTGGTCTTGAGCTCCAAGTCTCAAATGATCCTCGTGCCTCAGCCTCCTAAGTACTAGGATTATCAGGTGTGAGCCCCTGCATTTGGCCCACGGCCCTCTTTTGGATTCTGGTCTTGGTTCAACTGTTACCTCCTCAAAGAAGCCTTCCTTGACTACTCTCACTAAAACAGTCACCCACCAGTTCTCTATCTTCTTATCTTGCTTTATACTTTTTCAGGGCATTTGCTGTAACCGGAGATTATGTTCCATAGTTGTCATGTTTATTGCCTGTCTTTCATATGGAATATGAGCGCCAGGGGCCAGGTACCTTTGTTCATTTCCAGTGCCTTGAACAGTGCCTTGCACACAGGAGGCACTCTAGAAATGTTTGTTGAATGCTAGACTGGCTGCTCATAGTGATGCTAAGATAAGATCAGTCTGAGCCCTCTACGCACTTACAGCAGTTGGGAGATGTGGGCAGTCCCACATGCTGAGTGCTATGAGAGAGGAAGTCACAGAGTGCTGAGGGAGCCCAACTCTGACAAGGGTGGAGGTAGTCAGAGAAAGTAGGTAGATGCAATTGCTGCCTTTCAATCAACCCTGTCCTGGGCCATGCATGGAGCAGAAGATTTGCTTTACAAGTGTGTACACAGTTGGGAGAGGGAGCTGGGATCCCCCTCAAGGAACTTGCCAGGAAAGAGTCACCAATAGATTCCTGTCTCAGAATAATGCATCAGGCCAATACTCTGAGCACAGACCCAGCCCCACTCCTTGGGTGTAGGGCGAGGTGGAATCTTAGTCCAGGGGCAGGATTGCTAAATCCAGGACAGGAAATGATGGCCACAGAACAGAATGTCCAAGGGCCATGGAGGGTTCCCAGAGGGATTCAGTGCTAGGCAAGCCTGGCAGAGCCCTGTCTCCTTCTTCCTGACCATTTGCCTGGCTCACTAGATCCCCAGAGTTTGTATAGATTCCATGGGAGAGCCAAATCTGTGTGAGCCAACCCTGAATTCCAGTCCTGGCTGCTGCACTACTGAAGGGACCATAGGCCAGAGTCCTGGACTTGGTGGTAGATAGGCATTGCCTGTGGAGGCGGAGTTATTCCCAGAGCCTAAGCAGATGGCTTGAAAAGAACAGACAAGCTCTATGCTCTTCTTCCCAAAAGGATGGCTGGTTGGCCCAGTAGTATGGGAGATGATAACCCTTAGGCTGAGGGTAAAATGAGGGAGCAGTGGAGGTAGACTCCTGGCTCCAGCACCGTTTGGTTCTGGGGTCTTGGGAAAATGCACAATTCTCGGAACTTTGGCATCTTTATCTATTGAGGATATAATGTCCACCTCTTAGTTTGGTTTGACAATTGACATAACATTTGTGAAGTGCCTGGCATGGAACATAGAATGTGGAAGACACATGTACTTTCCTGTCCCTTCCCATACTCATTGCTGGAGGGAGCATATACTTTAAGAAGTATATTTTTCATTTATAATTTGCCCTCTTTTGGAATCTCAGATAATATATCTCTATTTTAGAACTTCTCACACCTTGAGAATCTCACTACATGTATAATTACAAATACTTTCCTTTTTGTTAGGCAAAAGCTGCATTAAGGCTAGGGCATATGGCTCGGTGCCTGTGGCTCAAGTGGCTAAGGCACCAGCCACATACACCTAAGGTGGCAGGTTCGAATCCAGCCCGTGGGCCTGCCAAACAATAATGACGGCTGCAACCAAAAAAATAGCCAGGTGTTGTGGTGGACACCTGTGGTCCCAGCTACTTGGGAGGCGGAGGCAGGAGACTTGCTTGAGCCCAGGAGTTGGAGGTTGTTGTGAGCTCTGTCAGAGCCTCAAGCTCTTCCCCTGGATAGAGTGCCGTGGCACCACAGCTCACAGCAACCTCCAACTCCTGGGCTCAAGCGAGTCTCCTGCCTCCGCCTCCCAAGTAGCTGGGACCACAGGCACCTGCCACAACGCCTGGCCACTTCCTGGTTGCAGCTGTCATCGTTTTCCGGCGGGTCCGGGCTGGGGATTTGAACCCGCCACCCTAGGTGTATGTGGCTGGCACCTTAGCCGGCTGAGCCACAGGTGCCGAGCCGAGGCTCTGTCTTAAAAAAAAAAAAAAAAAGGCTGGGCCATATTGTAATTCTAGTTCTCTAGGAGGCTGAGGCAAGAGGATCCCTTGAGCTCAGGAGTCTGAGACTAGCCTATGCAAGACTGACCCTGTCTCTACTAATAATAGAAAAAATTAGCTGGTCATTGTGGGTGCCTGCAGTCCTAACTACTAATGAGGCTAAGGCAGGAGGATCACTTGAACCCAGGAGTTTGAGGTTGCTATGAACTACACTGATGTCATGGCACTCTAGCTGGGCAGCTTAAAAAAAAAAAAAAGCTGCATCAAAATATGATCTCGGCTCAGTGCCTGTGGCTCAAGTGGCTAAGGCGCCAACCACATACACCTAAGGTGGCGGGTTCGAATCCAGCCCGGACCTGCCAAACAACAATAATGGCTGCAACCAAAAAAATAGCCGGGCGTCATGGCGGGCACCTGTGGTCCCAGCTACTTGGGAGGTGGAGGCAGGAGACTCGCTTGAGCCCAGGAGTTGGAGGTTGCTGTGAGCAGTGAAGCCATAGCCCTCTACGCAGGGGAAGAGCTTGAGGCTCTTTCTCAAAAAAAAAAAATATGATCTCTTTTTTTTAACCTATATATATATATATATATATATATATATATATTTTTTTTTTTTTTTTTTTACTAACTCAACATTTAGAAAAATAGGAATTTGGCCAAAATTATTCTAAAGCAAGATCTCAGATGACCATAAAGTTAATGATGTAAGCGACCAATGTCCTGGCAGACAAAAGACCTGTAGGACTAACCCTTGTGAGCCAAAGAGAACCTGGATAAGAACCCTGAGTTATGTGTGTAGGTGTGGACATCTTTTTTTTTTTTTTGAGACAGAGTCTCATTCTGTTGCTCTGGGGGTAGAGTGCCATCGTATCAGCCTAGTAACCTCAAACTCCTGGGCTCAAGGGATGCTCCTGCCTCAGCCTCCTGAGTAGCTGGGACTACAGGTACCCACCACAATACCCAGATAATTTTTTTCTACTTTTAGTTGGGGTCTCACTCTTGCTCAGGCTGGTCTCGAACTCCTAAGCTCAAGTGATCCTCCCACCTTGGCTTCCCAGAGTGCTAGGATTACAGATGTGAGCTATCATACCCAGCCAGACATCTACTTTTTAAAGGTTTTTAATTCTGCAGGTCTTTTTTGAGCATCTGTCATGTGTTCTGTGCCTGCTCTGGGTCTTGAAGGCATGAAGATTATCCATCAGCCTTGGTCTTTCTTTTTAGAGCAGGGCTTGCCTTGCAGGGATCATGAAAGTGGGGCATCCTGGGTAGAGGTGAGGAGCCTGTTCCAGCTGCGCAGGGCCTTAGGGAATAGAGCACTGTGCTTGTCCTAGAAGCCAGACCTCCACTAGGATTCTCAGTTTCTTTTAGATTGAGTGAAGCCAGAATTCCAAGAAGTGCTGGAGAAGAGTGGGAACAGTCTTCCTTTATCAATCTGCTATATCCCTTTTCTTAGCTGGCTGTTCAGGAGAGGTTCTAGTCTCCACCACTGGTTTGCTTCTACTGCAGTCTCCCTGGCTCCAGCTCCTTCCCTTTGACCCATGCTCTTCCTCTCCAGGGACTTAGGATCAGCTGCTCTCAATCTCACCCTTCTTGATTGCCCACCACCATCAATTTGACATAATTTGAAACCTTCCACATTCCTACTGTGGTAGAGCCAGGCCTTTGTCTCAACCATCCCATGAGAAGAGCCAAACTCAACTCTTCTCAGAATTAAAAGCTTTCTTCTGCCAGCTCCTGCTGCCTTCTGCTCTCAGGAGACCCAGCAATAATAGGAGTTAAGTACCCCAGGCTTCCCTTTCCCAAGGGGTTTTCATTCTCACCCTCTCAGTTCAATGGCCGTGACTAAGATGAGTAACTTCCTGGGCTGCCTGCCTGGTCCTGTGAGCCCATATGCCAAGTGACTGGAGCAGGCAGGCAAGGGGAATGGAAAGTGGTGACACAGGCTTAACTGAAGAAGCCAATATCCAGCAATCCTGGCCTGACTGGCAGGTTCCCAGACACAGACCCCCAACTTGGGACCCTAGTAAGTGGCAAATGTATATGTACATTAATCATTCCCCTAAGCTCACAGATACACAGCCACATGGATGTTCATGTGATCCCACAGAGTGGCCAGGACTGATAGGGAAGCAGCTTGTAACACTAAGAAAATAAAAAAGGTAATTTCAAAAACACAAAGAACTAACTATTTCAAATTTCTCTGTAGTTAATGCATTTGTAAAGGACTGTAAGTATGTGTGTGTGTTTGTGTGATATACATGTACATGTGTATGCCTTAATCTTATTCATTGTGTATCTATCCCCACTGTGCAACTTAGCTCACAGAAGCATATTTTCGTTTTTTCCTTGAATTGCATAGGCAAGTCAATGTGCCTGATTAGTCCCCATGTCTCTGGGGAAGTGCAGAGAGGGGCTGGAGGTCCCAGAGAGTTTCTAGAAGACAGCAAATAGATCCTATGCCCAGGGGGAACATGCAGACAGGATAAGACTGACCCTTGGAAAGATATCTGACATAGCAAAGGACTCTCTGGCCCCTTCTAGGGATGCTTCTAACCCCAAGCCCAGGCCCTACCTTGTTACTGCCCCATGCCTGGCTTCTTTGGCTAAGCTATAGTCCTAGGTAGGCCCCTGGCCTGGGGAACACACCCACCCCGTGTCTCACCCTCTTGAAGAGGCTTTGTGCCTTTCAGACTAAAAGATTGCTAAATCTAACTAGGCTGATGTGTTAACAATAGAGGAAAGAAAACATTTCTCTCCACTTGTGGGGCTTTCTCTTCCCTTTGAGGTACAGAATATACATTTAAATTTAACTGGGGCAGTATGGAGACAATGTGTCTATCTCTGTTTTTTGATACCAAAAATGCCTTTTATTTCAGTCCAGGCAGTAGAGAGGAGTAGGAGTGTCATGTCAATGGAGGGATTCTGGGGGCAGCATAGCCAGGCAGGGCACAGACATTACGCCATATTGCTACCTGGCCGGGCTATTCCCTCACACATATGGTGGAGGAAGGGAGAAGAGAAGCATCGAGATCTGGACCCTCAGCAGGAAGGTGTCCATCCTGTCTCACCAGTCTGGGGCTCCTTCAGTGATGGTACAGATCAGCAGCCTGTGCCTCAGACCCTTCCCACCCTAGCTTCTCCAGAGAGTGCCAGTGGCTGCCATATGTGTGACTTGAACAGGCACATGCACAGCTGGGGGCCATACTGGGCAGGCAATCCACTGACAGTGATGGACAAAGACAGTCCTTGACGTGGCTGCAGAGTGCCAGCCTTCCCCATGACACCCGCCTTGGCAAGCCTCCCATTCACGTACGCATGCACCCCCCTGCACACTGACACGCAGAAACCCAGACTGAGGTTGCTGCGGGCTTGGCGCTTCCAGAGAAGACGCAGGGGCAAGGCCTAGGGGGAGGGGCTCAGGAGGCTATAGGAGCAGTGAATGCAGGCCTTAGAGGAGATGTAGGAACAGTGTGGGTGGGGCAGGTCCCCCACACGATGAGGGCTGTGGGAGATGATACTAAAGGGTGTTGGGGGCCCAGGAATCTGACCTGGCAGGATGAGGGCGTGGCGAGAGGGTTCGCAAGCGTGAGATCAGGGGAAGAGCCTCTGGGAGGGGTGGGATAATTAATGGGGTGACATATGGAGGCTACTGGGGATACCCAGGGTGGGGAGGCTAGGAGGGTCGGTGAGCTGGGTCTGCGTAGAAGTCCGCCCTACCTCTCCGGGGAGCTGCCATCTGGGGCCAAGAGCTCCCCGTCGGGCTGTTGCTCCCCTTCCAGACCCGAGCCGGGAGCCAGACCGCTGTTGCCGCCGCTGCCGCTGCTAACACCGTCCATGCCCGTGGGCGGCGCCGCTGTCCGGGCGCTGGTGCTGAAGCCGCGGCGGCAGTGGCGGTGGTGGCGGCGGTGTCAGGCTCTTGCGCATGCATCTGCAGCAAGCGGGACTGTCGCTGGGCGGGACCGAGGAGGAACCCAGCCAATGGACGCGGCGCCGAGGGGCGGGGACTGAGGCTCCTGCGGGGCCGCTGCGCTGTTCTGGAGGCTCTCCGCCTTGATTACTGCGGATTTAGGGGCGTGGGCCCCACCATCCTGGTAGAGTCTGAGAGCTGGTCTTAGGATTCTGGCCGTCTGACCTTTCCTGGGGTCCTCGAGGAACCAAAGAGGCACAGGCATAGAATCTCACAAATTGAAATGTAGACTCTTCATTTGGAAAGGGCGCATCTTTAAGTCTGCACTTCACAGCGCTGGACGTAGAGGTCCAGAGGAGAGGTCGGATGACTTTAGTCCTACATTTCTCTGGGCTCCGCTCAGCGCCCTCCTGTCTTCCCTAGAGGGGCTAGGCATCTGCTCATATTGGGTCTTTCTTCCCATCCGTATGGACTTGGACCTGGACCTGGGTCTGCACCCTTCAGATGTGGAGGCCCAACAGTGTTATTCAAGTGCAGCTTATGGCGGAGGAAGAGAGACACTCAGACTATCTCCAGTTCATTTTTTTTGGAGACAAAGTCTTACTCGCCTGGGCTAGAGCGCTATGGCCTCAGCCAACCTCAAACTTCTCTTGCCCCTGCCTTCTGAGTTGCTAGGAGTATAGGTACCTGCCACCCTACCCAGCTAATTTATTTTTAGCAAGACAGGGTAAGACTCTTGCTCAGGCTGTACTCCAGCTCCTGAGCTAAAGTGATCCTTCCCCCTCAGCCTTCCACAGTGCTAAGATTACAGAGTAAGCCATCACCCCCGGGGGCCAGTTTCCTTTACAGTCACCCTTACCCCCCACATCAGCCTGGGAGGTGCCCAATAGCCACTCATTCCAGGGCACTTGCCGACTCCCACATCAGGAGTAGCTGTGAGAAAGGGGAAAATGGAGCACATTTTCTTGTGAGTGATGGACATAATTAGAAGATTGGCAAAAGTAGAATAGATATTGGCAGTGAGAGAAGCCTGCAGGTAGGAGAGTGGACCAGGCCTAGGATGTGGGATTTGGATAGGTAGGAAGGTTTTTACAGCAAGCAGGATGTTTAGGGTTTGCTGCATGGGCAGGGAGGTAGGTACATTGGCTGAAAGTATGGGCCTGGGGAGAGAGTATTTGTTTTTTTTTTTTTTTTCTTTTTTTTTTTTTTGAGACAGAGCCTCAAGCTGTCCCCCTGGGTAGAGTGCCGTGGCATTACAGCTCACAGCAACCTCCAACTCCTGGGCTCAAGCGAGTCTCTTGCCTCTGCCTCCCAAGTAGCTGGGAC
>CAUYTI010158815.1:0-52436 GCA_963575145.1 Galago senegalensis | reverse complement strand
ACACAGAGACACCCACACTAATAGACACACACACACAGACGTCCTTACACACAGACCCCCACACAGAGACACCCATACTAATAGACACACACACACACACACACAGACGTCCTTACACACAGAGACACCCATACTAATAGACACACACACACACACAGATGTCCTTACACAGAGACACCCATACTAATAGACACACACACACACACAGACGTCCTTACACACAGACCCCCACACATAGACACCCACACTAATAGACACACACACACAGAGATGTCCTTACACACAGATCCCCCACACAGAGACAGCCATACTGACACACACACACACACACAGACGTCCTTACACACAGACCCACACAGACACCCACACTAATAGACACACACACACAGACCCCCACACATAGACACCCACACTAATAGACACACACAGAGACACACACAGATCCCCACACAGAGACAGCCATGCTGACACACACACACACACACACAGATGTCCTTACACACAGACCCACACATAGACACCCACACTAATAGACACACACACACACACACACACTCCATTGCTAAGGAAGACTAATTTAATTCTCTGGTTTGGCTCCTAGGGAAGAAGTCCAGAAACTAAAATCTGTAATCCGCCTCCCTGGAATATGAACTCAATGATACCAATACTGCATCGTTTTGATTACTGTAGCTCTGTGGCTTTCAATTAAGTATCAAAATCAAGTAATATAATTCTTTTAACTTCAATTTTATTTTGAGAAATTCTTTTAGCTATTCTAGGTCCTATTTATGTTTTACGTAAATTTTAGAATTAGCTTGTCAATTTCTACCAAAAAAAAAAAAAAAGGCCCGATGAGATTTTACCGTCCGCACGGCCCCGAGTCTTCCAGTCCGTGCCCGTCCCTGCATTTATTCAAACCTTCTTTACTTTCTCTCAGTAATGCTTTATAGCTTTCAGGGTACAGGTCTTAAAATATTTTGTTCATTTAACACATTTAAAAATTTCAAGGAATGTTTTTATGCCATTATAACTTGTACATTTATTTTCTAATTGCTCGTTGCTCATATATAGGAATTCACCTTTTTGCATATGGAGCTTGTTTTTTGTAGTCTTCCTACACTCATCTACTAGTTCCGGTAATTTCCCATAGATTCTTTAGCATTTTCTATGCACACGCTCATGTTGTCTGAAAATGAAGAGTCTAATTTCTTTCTTTCCCATCTGAATATCTTTTCTTTTACTTGCCTCATGGAACTTTCTAGGACCTCTAGTCCAATGCTGAATAGAAATAGTGAAAGTGGACATAGTGATGATTTCCCAGTCTTAGGTAAAGTACGATAGCACACTACTGAGTGTAGTATCAGGTGAAGGCTTTTTATAGATACCTTTATCAGACTGAGGAAATTCCCTTCTGTCCCTGGTTTGCTGCAACTTTTTCTTTTCTTCTTAAATCATGAATGAGTATAGAATTATGTTTGCTTCTGCATCTGTTGAGATGATTATATAATCAATATCCTTTGTTCTGCTAGTACAATGAGTTACATTGACTTTCAGATGTTAAACCAACCTTGCATACCCTCAATTAACCCCATAAATCACGGTGTAGTATCCTTTTTACATGCAGCTATATTCCACTTGACAATATGCCATTGTGGGTTTTAACATCTATGTTCATGAGAGATGTTGGGCTATAGTTTTCTTATAATATCTTTGCCTGGTTTGGGGATCAGACATACTGGTCTCATGAAATAAACTCATATGTGTTCCATCATCCTATATTTTCTGAAAATGTTTGGTAAGGTTAGCATTATTCTTACCTTAAATATTTAATAGAATTCACCATCGAATCATTTTCTTTGTGGAAACATTTTTAATTACAAATTCAATTTCTTTAATAAATATAGAGCTGTTCAGATTTTTTTCATTTTTGTGCCAATTTTAGTATTTATTTTTTATTTCAAGGAAAATTGTCCATTTCACTTAAGTTGCCAAATTTATTTCCAGAAAGTCTTCATCCTTTTATACCTTTTATGATATCTTTAACATATATAGCATCTGTAGTGATGTAACATTTTTATTCATGTTATTAATAATTTATTTTTCTCTCTGTTTCTTAATCAGACTAGCTATAGTTTTATCTTTTTTTATCTTTGAAGAGAGACAGCTTTTTGTTTTATTAATATTTCCTATTGTTTGTCTACTTGCTATTTCATTGATTTTTTTTGGGAGACAGGGTCTCTCTCTACTGCCCAAGCTAAAGTGCAGTGGTGCTATCATAGCTCACTGCAACCTCCAACTCCTCGGCTCAAGTGATCTTCCTTCCTGCCTCAGCTTCCCAAGTAAGTGAAACTACAGACAGGTCCGTGCCACCGTATCTAGCTAATTTTTAAATTTTGTGTAGAGATGAGGTTTCTCTGGGTTGCTCGGGCTAGTCTCAAACCCCTGGCCTCCAGCAACTTCTTGCCTTGGTCTTTCAAAGTGCTGGGGTTTCAGGCATGATTTACTATGCCTGGCCTATTTTACTGATTTTATTCTTATTTTAAGATTACCTTTTTCCTACTTACTTTGGTTTTAATTGGTCCTTCTTTTTCTACCTTCTAAATGTAAAAGTTTACATCATCTTTTGAACCTCTGTTAATATCAATTACACTTACTGATTTTAAGGTAAATATGGTATTAGCACTTAAATCTATCAATTTCCTTCTAAGTTATGCATTAACTGTGTTCCACAAATTTTGTACATTGGGTTTTAATTTTCATTCATTTCAAAATATGTTCCAATTTCCCTTGTAATTTTTTTTCTACCCTTAGCAGCAGGTTGTTTAATTTGCAAATATTTGGGAATTTTTAAGATATGTATTTTGCTACTGAATTCTAAGTTAATTCAGCTACTATCAGAAAAAAAAGATCAGGATTCTTTTAAATTTAGTCAGACTTGTGTTATGGCACAGTATATAATCTATATTAGTAAATGTCTTATGTGCAAGGAAAGTTGTTCTTTTTTTTTTTTTTTTTTTTCAGTTTTTGGCTGGGGCTGGGTTTGAACCTGCCACCTGAAGCCTATGGGGCCGGCGCCCTACCCCTTTGAGCCACAGGCGCCACCCAGTTGTTCTATGTTTTGATAAGAATGTATGTTTTGCTGCTGTTTGGTATTTGTTTCAACAATGTCAATTAGACTCATTTGATAGTGTCATCCAAGTTTTCAGTGTCCTTACCGTGTATTTATTCTGTGAATCACTGAGAAAGGAATCTCCTACTATCATCCTGAATTTATCTATTTCTCTTTTCAATTCCATTACTGGGGCATGTGTGGTGAAGCTGAGTCATTAGGTGCACAGACATTTAGGATTGTTATGTCTTCCTGAAGGACTAAGCCTTTTATCATTATGAAATGCCTCTTTTTATCTTGAGTGATATTTCTTGAAGACTACTCTGCTTAATATAGTCACTTTGCTTTCTTATACTTAATACGACACATTTTCACACTCGTTCCCCATCTTTTTCCTTCTAACCTACCTGTGTCTTTCTTATTGAAGTGTTTCTTGTAGAAAACATATAGCTGGGTGTTACATTTATTGCCAAGTTTCATGCTCCCTAGCTTTTAGTTGGAATGTTTAAACCGTTTACATTTGGTGTAATTATGGTTATGGTTGGGCTTATCTCCATCATCTCTAGCTCTCTGTTGTCTATTTGTTCTGTTTCATTTTCCTCTTTCCTTGACTTCATTAATTAGAACATTTTGAGTATTCCATTTTATCTCCACTATCAGCTTGTTAGCTGTATCTCTTTGTTTTTAGTGGTTGCTGTAGGATTTTCAATATACATCTTTAACAGTACTCTACCTTCAAAAAATATCATAGCACCTCACCAATAATGTAAGAATCTTTCAACCATACACTTTCATTTCCCTCTGCTTTCCTTTGTATCATTGTTGTCAAACATTTCACTTTTATATGCTGTTATTATTTTTGTTTTAGATAATATCTTATTTTTAACATATATTGAGATATAATTTACACATCGTAAGGTTCACCATTTAAAGGGTACTTCAATGTTTTTATTATACTTACAGCCTTGTGGGATCACCACCATAATCTAATTTTGGAACATGTTTATTAAACCCCCAAAGAAACCTTATACTTCTTCATTCCCACAAGAAACACACCCCAGCCTTAAGCAATTATTAATCTACTTTCTGCCTGTATAGATTGCCTTCTAAGTATTTCATATAAACAGTATCACATGCCATGTGGTCTTTTGTGATTGGCAGGGATGTCCAACCTTTCGGCTTCTCTGGGCCACACTGGAAGAAAAAGAGATGTCTGGGGCCACACATTAAATGCACAAACACTAACAAAGCTGATGAGCAAATTAAAAAAAAAGTTCCATGCATAATTTTCATTATAGGCACCACCACAGAGAAGAGAAAAAGTCCTCACATAATCCACATGCAGCCTGCAGGCCACGGGTCAGGTGCCTCTAGAGGTTCATTCATGCTGTAACATGTATCAGTACCTCATTTCTTTTTATTGATAAATAATATTTCCTAGTATGGATATGCCACATTTTGATCATTAGTCGATGGGCATCTGAGTTGTTTCTACTTGATGACTATTATTTGTAATGTTGCTGTGAACATTTGGGTATGAGTTTTTTTCTGGGAACACGTGTTTTCATTTCTCTCAGGTGTATACCTACGATTGAAACTGCTGGGTCATATGGTTACTCTATGTGTAAGATTTTGATGAACGGCCAGGCTGTTTTCCACAACAGCAGCGTATGAAGGTTCCAGTCTCCTCACACGCTTGCCAACACTTGTTACTCTATTTATTCCTATAGCCATCCCAGTGGGTGTGACATAGTGTATCACTGTGGGTTTGATTAATGATGATGTTAAACATCTTTTCATGTGTTTACTGGCCATTCATATATCTTCTTTTTTTCTTTTTTTTTTTTTTTGTAATTTTTTGCCAGGGGCTGGGTTTGAACCCGCCACCTCCGGCATAAGGGGCCAGTGCCCTACTCCTTGAGCCATGGGCACTGCCCCATTCATATATCTTCTTTGGGGAAATGCCTACTCAAATTATTTGTCCATTTTTTAATTGAATTATTTTTCTTTTTATCATTAACGTGTAATAATTCTTTATCTACTCGAGATACAAGTCCTTTTTCAGATATATTTTTGCAAAATTTTTCTAGCGGTCTATCAGGCGCCTTTTCACTTTCTTGATGGCATCTTCTGAAGCATAAAGCTTTAATTTCGATGAAGTCCAACTCATCGACCTTCTCTTTAATTACCTGTGCTTTTGATGTCATTCTTAAGAAATCACTCCCCAACCAAGGTCATTACAATTTATTTCTTATTTTCTTCTATGACTTCTTATAGCTTTAGCTCTTACATTTAGGTCATTATTTAACATCAATTACTTCCTTACAGGCCCTATCTTCAAATGCAGCCACACTTGGGCCTATGTATTCAGCATAAAAATTTTGGAGGGTACACAAACATCTAGTCTATAATGTCTGCCTTTGGCTCATTTTGGATTTAGTTTTCTTTTTCTACTTTCCTGTGGTGAAAGGTTAGGTTATTGTTTGAGATGTTTTTTTTTCTACAGGCATGAAGAGCTATAATGCTCCCATAAATTTTGGCCAATTATATAAATTTTCAAGAAAATTTTTAGAAACCAAGAAGGAAAGTATCTCATTTTTACCCACATATTTACCATGTCTAGTGCTCCTCATTCTTTTGTTTAGATACGAATGAATATTTATCTTATATTTTCTTTCAGCCTGAGGAGCTTCCTTTAATGCACTTTGCAGTATAGGTATGCTAGCCACAAATTCTTGTATTTAGTTATTTATTGTTAAAATGCCTTTATATTATCTTCATTCTTGAATATGTTCACTGAATATAGAATTCTAGTCTGGCTTCTTTTTTCCCTTTAGCAATTGAGAGATGTGTTTTCTTCTAGGTTGCGATGTTTGTAATGAGAAATCCGTGGTAATTCTTACCTTTGTCAGGAGTCTTTTTTTCTCTGCCTAATTAAAAGATTCTCTCTTCATTGCTGCTTTTGAACAAATGGATCATATTTCTTGGTGTTCTTTTCTTGGCATTTCTCCTGCTTCCTGGTAAAGGTTATTGAGCTTCTAAAATCTGTGACTCTACAGTTTTCATCAAATTTGGAAAAATCTTTACCGTAATGTCTGCAAATAATTTTCTGCCACCTGCCACCATGATCTGGGCCTCCCATTGTGTGTATGTTAGATCAACTGATATTGTTCCCTAGTATACTGAGACTCTGTTGTTTCTCCCCCTACCCTTTCTTCTTTGGGTGCCTCAGTTTGAATAGTTCCTATTGCTTCATCTTCAGATTCACTGGTTTTTATTTCTACTGTGTCCAAGCTGATATTAATCCCATTATGATGCCAGGTGCTAACGTGGCTCTCAGCAAAACCTACCTCCTGATATTTGTCCCCGTGTGTAATTCCAACCTGTTGACTGTGGGCATGTTGGTGACTTGCTTCTTACCAATGCAATGCATCAAAAATGATGGGATGTTACCTTCGTGATTAGATTATAAAAGATAATAGCGTCTATCTTATCAGCAAACTCCCCCTACAGTCTTTTTTTGGCTTGCACACCATGGTGAAGCAAGCTGCCATGCTGGAGAGGTTTACACAGCACGTTAATGTAGGTAGCCACAACAGCCAGGTAAGAACCGAAGCCAAAGGCGGCAACTGTGGCTCAAAGAAGTAGGGCGCCGGCCCCATAACCAGAGGTGATGGGTTCAAAACCAGCCCCGGCCAAAAACTGCAAAAAAAAAAAACAAAAAACAAAAAACTGAAGCCATCAGCCCAACATTTGCCAAAGAACTGAATTCTTACAATACCCAAGAAAGCTCAGAAGCAGATTCTCCTCAGTTGAGCCTCACGTGAGGCTGGGCAACATCTTGATTTCATGTATTTTGTCCAGTGTTATAGTTGGTTTGGGTGGGGTGGCAAGTTCACTACCAGTTACTTTGTCATAGCCATCAGAGGCCTTCGGGCATTTTAAGAGATGGACAAGAGGGAATGACACTAGCACTTAGCTCTACCCTTGGGGTTTTTAAGCTCTGTGCAGACACTCAGCTGGCCTCCTTGCTGGGCAGAGGAACACACATGAGAAAGACTCCTCACCAGCTGTGTCATGGCCCCCAGATCCCAACCTTCACCTTCTCAGCAAACAACTTGTTAGTGTGAGATGAGAACCTATCAGAAACCCCCTCGGCCTATCATGATTTGTTTATTCTGTGGGTTGCAGTAGATTCCCCAGAGATGTGGTGGTAAGTTCTGAGCCAAGAACCCTGGTCTACTGATAGGTCTGAACATTTGAGCTCAGAAGGGTCTCAGGAAACCTCCTGGGTCTCAGGTGTCTGGCACACAGGAGCCTCTGGGTACAGGGCTCAATGTTTGTCCCCTAAAAGAGGCACAAACCCTAAGGGATCGCCCATCTGGCTAATATGCAGAATCAATCACCCAGGAAGCCTATGAAAAATTACCAGTGCCCAGGTCCCACTGCAGACCCAGGGTTCCCCAGGGAACCCTGTGACTCCACGGTGACTCCCAGGCACAGCCAAGGAGCAACCTGTCTTCCTGTATCTTACAAACCCAAAGAACTCATGGGCATGAAAACTGAAGAGTTCACAGAAGTGGCAGTGCTTTGTAAGCCATCCAAAACCAGTCCCAGGAGACACAAAGGTGACTCACATCCAAGAAAAGAAAAGACAGAGCTCTCCGAATCGTGGCATGTTAAATAGGAAGGGAACTTGGAGAATGTCCAGGCTAACCCCTTCCCCGCCCCCAGGCTTTCCCCTGCACTAATGCAGAAACCAACACCCAGAGGGTTTAATGGACACGTCCAGTATCTCTCAGTCCAGGATGCAGTTTCATCTAGAACTTTCCCCACTGTCTTCCAGACCCCTGCTAGGATTCCATCAGTGGCTTCTCAGGACCCTTAGAATAGAACCCCAAATCCACAACACAGCTGAGCTCCCACACCACCCGGCCCCTGCCCCTCTACCCTACCCTCTCCTGTCCACTGCTCCAGTCCACCAGTCCCTTTCTCTCAATGGAATAGCCAGTGCCCTTCTGAGCTGTCCTGACCCTGAGAATTTCTAGCCCAGTTCTTCACAGCAACAGCCCCTTGTACTTTAGTCACAGATGGAACCATCCTGCCTCCATCAGCTGTCCCAGACCATTGAAGGCTGGTGCATGGCTGCCGTTCTCCACCTGAGCACAAGCCTTGTGTGCCATCTTCCAGCATGTCTCTTGGGGGTCCTGTTGCTCCCCCCATTAACTTGGGAGTTCCAAGAGGGCAGGCAATATGTCTGTTTTGCACATCTCTGTATCTGCAATGCCTCCCAAGTCAACCAGGGCAAAGGCTTTGGGGTCTCAGGCTGCCCCTGTGGTGAGCCCTGCCGGCACTGAGTCACACTCTGGACTAGTAATGCGTAGTGTCCAGGCACTCTGGCACGTGGCTGGGTCCAGCTTTGCCCACAATTGAACGCTGTTCACTGCTCCCTCCTCCAACCAGTGCACTCCAGGCTCTGCAGACCTGCCTCAGGGCAGGCCTGTGCTCTCGCCGTTCTACTAGCCCTGCATAAGCGATGAAGGAGAATTTAGGATTCTCCAGTTTCCACTAAGAAACAGCCTGGGAGCTGGGCTCCTCCATCCGCAGGCAAAGGCTTTAATATTTAAGCTAGAAGCAACAGCCAAGCACTGCCGAGGGAGAAGAGCTCAATTTCCTTATATCATGCTGTTCTCCAGTGTGCCCTACAAATCTCCGACCAAACCATCAAACAAGACCTACCCTTTTCACTGCGTCAAACCCTAAGTCTCTGATTATAAGTCAGAGCCCGATGCAGGGCCAGTAAGAGAATCAGAATGAGAGGCTGAGTCACGGGCATGATTAAGAGTGATCTGGGTCGCCAGCCTCTTCATTAGTGTGGTGCGGGCCCAGCACTGTATGGGGGAAGTGCAACAAAGCCACATTTAAAATTTTCCAGCAGTAACAGCAGAGGGGTGGGAAATGAATGGGCAAAGCACATTTTAACAATATATTTTATTTAGCCAATATATTTAAAATATTATTTCAAGATGTAATCAATAGAAATATTAATGGGTTGCTTGACGTGGCTTTTTCTCATACTGCCTTTGAAATACAGTGTGGCTCTGAGATAGCCTTGGACTAGCCATACCCCAAACGCTCAACAGCCAGGTATGGCTCATGACTATTGGTGGGGACAGCAAAGGAAGAGCCCAGATGCCTGGCACTGGCCCTGAGTTGGGAGGAGGCACCAGGCCCCCTCCCCTGAAGCTGTCTGAGAACTGCTCCCCGGTCCCTGAAGCCCTCCCTCCCTCCTGCACGCACTGGCGTCAGCGGAAGGGTCCAAGATCGCTGCTCACAGCTTTCTCTTGCTTCTTGGATTAATTCACTTGTATTTATTTGGCCTTTATAAACAGAAGTTGAACTTAATACGTTCTATTCATCCTAAGCAAGGGGCCGTGCTCCTAAGGGGATGTGTCAAACAGAAGGTCTTTCCGTAAACACTTAAAAAGGGGGCTGTGTAGGAGAGGAGAATCGTACTGAGCTGAAATCTGGGGTACTTTCCCCCCTTTCAGCTCCATAAGCCAAAATATTGCTAAGGCTTTTTATAAACAAAGATAATGAGTTGTATAATTTATGTAAATTAACTAATGCTGCTGCATTTTCTAGAAGTAACATAAACTGCATTATTTATTTGATGTGCTTTTTGGAGTAAAAAATAATTATAATTGGACATTATACCGAACAGGTCTCTTCTATTGTTTTCTTATTAGTGTTTGTGGTTTTGAATATAAAACACGGAATCGCTGGAGGGTGCTACATGTGTACATTTTCCTTCACATGTATGAACATGAGGATGACCTTGACCAACGCTCTTGACCTCAACTTCTGCGTCAGAGGAAACTGTACCTTCCAGGCAGCAAGAGCACAGTGGTGGTCGATAGGCGGTGGTTATTTTCAAACAGCGTGGAGTGATAGTCGGTCAGCTGACGTCAATTTTTACCCCCTAACAATCTTCACAACTCAAAACCCATGGTCTCTGCAGCGTGGCCTGCGTCCGCCTCACCGGGGACCCTCTTTAAAGGCAGCATCCCAGGCCCCACCCAGACTGGCTGAACCAGAATCTCCGGCAGACTTGTGCGCGCAGAGAAGTTTGAGAGACATTTTTGCTACATCATTTGTGGTGAGCGCTCAGCCTTTTCCTGGGCCCCTCCCAGAGGAAAGAGCTAGAGCTGTTTGCAGAAAAGGCACCTGGCCGGGTCCCCCAAGTTTGTCCGTGCCCAGCTCACGGCATCAGCCCACACGTCCCCTCACATCTAACACATATTGAAATGAGCACTACATAATCTCACACTGCAATTCTTAATATTATCATATTAGGAGCATTAAAAATGCAAGAAAGGATAATTAAACAAAATAAATTAAACAAGGATCTTGAAATACACAGCCTTGGAAATACTTTTGCTGCCGAAATGCCTGCTAACATCTGTTGGCCTCGATCAAGCTTGCTCTCCCCTTCCGATATTCAAAGCACAAAATATGGTAAAATGCCAAATGTAAATAGCTCTGATTCGTAAACTTGTTTACGCAGCCGAAGATGGCCCTAAAGTGGGAGAAGGAACTCTAATGAAAGCCCACTGATCTTTGGGCTTTCAAATACTGGGCTCCTTAGCACGCCCCCCATCCCCAGAAACAAGGCGTAGAACCTCAACACCAGAAAGGAAACAAAACAAAAACATCTCAGACCGAAAAGAAAGGGGGGTAATTTACTGAATTTATTTCATCTCATCTCCCTTAATCATGTAAAACCCAAACCCCAAAATGTTCTACATTCTGGTTTCTGTCCAACACGATGCACAAACTAATTGAGTGTAAAAAGCGTTGCTTTGTGTTCTATCAGTTAAAGTAAGTGTAACAATCGTTCTCTCTACCCTCGAGCTCTGCTTCATTTCTGTTTTTGTTATAATTCAGTCCATTCGCAATATGTCATTGCAAACACTATTTGCAAAAGAAAGTATAAAAAACAGATTCTTTATTTCTTAGTGCATTTATTTTCATTTCCCCCTTCTCAGCCTCTCCACATTTATACCATGCTTCCATCTGGAGGGCTTAAAAAAGTTATAGACGAAGTTACTGCACAGAATGAAGCACACTCATCTGGTATTTAGCCTGAGAATTTTATTGCCAGGTGTTATAAAAGGAAAAAAAAATATGTATATGGCCAAAATGCCGGGTTGTGTCTTGTTTCCAAACATTTCACACCGCGTCTGAAAGTATTCATTAATTGGTGGGGGGGGGCTGCCTCAGTCAGGTTTAGCTTAACCACCTTTCGGGAGAAGACAGATGTGATCAGCTGTGCAACTTGGACCAGGCCGGGGCTCACGGCCACACTGCTAGTGTCCGAGGGGCCCTGGCAACTTAAGTGTCTGCTCAGTCACCAGCGGGAACCTCCACCACCCTTCATCGGGCACTGGAAGCCCTAACGCGCCAGCCCTCGGAACACACAATTAGCCACTGGGGAAATGTAAGCTGTGCACCCACCTCGCTAGGTGCTGGACAGACAGAAGGACATCTAGCGGACACCGGGGCACAAGGAGAGGCACCATCTCCCACACTGACATCCCTGGGGGGGGGGGCTCTACCAGTTTCTCATAAAGAGGAAATGACTTTGATGAGAACAGAACAACCAAAAAACAACCCTGCTGGCTGTCAAGAGACCAAGGGAGCCTCCTCCGGCCCACCTGGAGGTGGAGTTTGTAATTCAAGACTCTTTTGACTATTTCCCAGCAATTAAAGAATTAAAGGTCAGTGGCAAACCTCACTCCCTCATGGATCGGTCGGTCTGGTGGAAAGCCAGGCAGATCCTGACTGTGAGAAATGACCACCGATTCTCTTTCAGGAAAGTGAGCTTCCCACGGCAGACAGCATATTGACAATCAGGTCTGACCCCTCGTGTGAATGTACTTGACACAACAAGCAGTGTGAGTAGCGATTCAGCACGGGCCTCACACCACGTGAAGGGTTAAGCTCTGCTTCAGCAGCCCACAGACGGGGAAGGAATCTGGGGAGACATAGGAATCTTGGGGCTTCCCAAATTAGCTTCCCACAGACTCCTACAGAAAAGATCGCAGTGTTTAACACCTGTCTAATATTTTGGAAAGAAAAACAAGTCTTGGCATATTTTGAAATCCAAGCCATCGGACAATGCTGATACCTTGCAAGTGTCACCCTTGCTGAATGTCACCTGGGGGCACCACCTGCATCACCTGCCCTGAGGTGGTAGCTGGGCGGCCACACCTAGGATGCCTTCCACCACCCCCAGTGCTAACTAAGCCCTCCCGCTTTCCACGTTGAGAATGGGAACAGCCCCAGAGCCCAGGGAAGCAGAGAATCCCTCCCTGTCATCCTGAGTACTCGTTAGGTGAGCTAAAGCCCTGCTGGCTTCTGCAGGGACTGGTTCAGGGCGTCACCTCCCCCCATCCTCCACCCTCCAGGAGCTAATCTCACTCCCACTGGAATTCTGAGATCTAACAGGAACTTGTAGTCTCCTCCGAGACTTCAATAAATTTTTTAGGAAATTGTAGGCTAAAGAGACCACAGACAAATACTTCACCCTGGTCTCCACTAGCATCTCGGCTGTTGGAGTGCATAGGCCTCAGCAGAGAGTTTACCATCAAAAGTTAGAAATCATAAAACAAAAGTGTGGACATTTAAGAACAATGGACACTAGACGCTGACTAGGGGATTAGGAAAAACCACCACCCAGGGGTGTAAGTGGTGAGGAACCAGAGAGGGGGTGACCACAGCCACAGCTGTGGGATTTAGGTTTCCGTAGGTGAAAGATTGGGGTTCTCACACGGAGAGGAAGTTATCGATAGTGTGCTCCCTTAAGGGAGGCTGCTCGAGAGGCCCATTCCACATTCAATAACAATCCGTATTCTTTCCATGGAAATGGTAAACGGAACCTTTGATTTCCTTATCACCACCACAGATGCATGAATCATGAAGCTGTAAGCCAGCAGAGATGCAGTGTATCCTGCACCACCTGGAATATTTAATAAAATAAATTCTAAATAATCAATGCATGAAGAGTTCACATTTCTTACATTTTTTGGGTAATAAACGTCCGCCTCTCACATCCATCACGAACTGTGCGTAAATTGTGGCAGAAAAGATAAAAGAGAACCTCTCCAGTCTTCTTGTCCTGTCATGTAAACACTTAAACACGGACAAATAACATCTGTGCCCTTCCATCAGTCACCACTCTACGGGGACCTTGTTACATCCAAGACGCATAGGCGTCTTACGATGGACGCAGTTCAACCTTTCTATCTGCTGTGACTCCGAGTCTTTTAACCCTCCTGGTCTCAGAAAGGACACACATGCAGGCTCAGGTTTCCCACTGGGCAAGACAGTCCAGAATCTCCTCTGCAACACCCTGGAACAGTGCCTTGGGCTCAAGGGGAGATGGAGCACTTCTCAGCTCCCATTTTCATTTTGTTTTTTTAAGAGACTGGGTTTCACTTTTGTTGAGGGTGGTCTTGAAATCCCAAGCTCAAGCCATCCTCCCGAAGCACTGGGATTACAGGTGTGATCCACTGTGCCCGGCCCGGCCCCCTTTTTCAAACTGCCCTGTGCAAGAGACATTGTCTTACTTTCTAGCCTGAAAATAACTTAGGATGAGACAAATAAGCTTTGGGGCGGCACCTGTAGCTCTAAAGAGTAGGGCGTTGGCCCCATATGCTGGAGGTGGTGGGTTCAAACCCAGCCCTGGCCAAAAACTGCAAAAAAAAAAAAAAAAAAGGAATGACAAAAAAGCCTTGCTACATGGAAACATTACCACCAAAAAAATAAAAAAAAAAAAAAAAGAGAGAGAGAGACCCTAACCTCACTGAGTGTGTTGTTAACAAAAGCATTAATTCACTGCAGAAATAGAAGCTGAGTATGAACAGCTGCAGACGTGAGTGGTAGGATGTCCGGGGGGCCAGAATGAAATCCTTGAAAGGGCTGGTGGCAAGCTCTCGATCATCCCCTATGAACCCTCTCTGGGTCCCGTGGTACCCTACTCCATCTAGCAATTGCTGCCTTAATCCAGAATAGAGGTGGGTAAGCGACATCTATGGTCCTAATCCAGCCCACAGCCTATTTTTGTAAAGAAAAAAAAAAAAAGATTTATTGGAACACAGCCACACCCATTCCTTGCCTGTTGTCTATGGCAGCTTTCAAGCTAAGTGGCACAGCTGAATTGTTGGGACAGACGTCTGGCTCACAGAACTGAAAATATTTACTGTCTGGCCCATCACAAAGGTCCATTCATTCAAAATCATTCATTCATTCCAAGAACGGTTATGGGCACCAAGTATACTTGGCTCCAGGTGCCATGCCAACCACTGGGCTATCACAGCGAACAGACAGGCAGGTTCCCTGTTCAGAGGAGCTAGAGGATTGTGAGAACAGGACCATTTCCCCTGTGAGCAGAGGGTGAGGGAACTGCTCAGTCATCGTCAGCTGGTTTATTCTGATTTCAGAACCCTGACACTCTCTATGGTTCACTGTCAAGGCCAGAGTAAAGAAAGACAGGCTCAAAGCACATAATCCAAAATTTCAGGGAAAACCCAAACAAATGAATTAAAAGACTAGCTGCCTAGGGGCGAGGCACGGGGATTAGACCCTGCTGGTGACTCTGTGTCTGTACTTGCCAAATGGAGGCGCATATGAGTGAGGTGGGGGTCACACCAAGACCCAGGCTGGGACCCACAGGCCTGGGGGGAACCTGAGGTTCTGCACACACCAGTCGTGCTCCCAGGTGGTGCCCATCGTGCTGTGCCACGCTGAGGGGTGCGGGGAGGGACACCGCCACTACCCGTCTCAGGCTGGTCTCAGGGTTTGCCTGAGTGGGACCTGAGCTTTTGTGACAGGAAGGAAAGACACACCTTGAAGGCACTGTGTGACCCGGAAGGTTGTCCAGTTATCCGAGAAAAGGACTCAGGACACGAGAGGCACTCAGTCTTTCACGAGATCATCAGACGTCTGTCTTCGGTTCTGCTCTTGCGTGGAGGAAGGGCAGGGCTCTCAGCAGCCAGAAACCCCGACAACAGCATGGATGGAAACCCCGGGGAGCAGCTGCCAACGCAGCAACCTCAGCTGCTCCCTCCTTTAATTTCCTGGGTAGCGTTTCTCCCCTACTCCTACTGGTAGTAAAAAACACCCTTCCTCTGCCCCGTGTTTCCCTGTGTCTTTCATACAGTTGGGAAGCACACAGAGTGACCTGGGCCTGACTCACTTGCCAACCATACACCTCCCTCTGCTGTGACCAACTCATGCCGACTAACGCGTGTTGGGTGCCATGCTCCTAGGACACACCAGACGCAGAGTCACGCCTGCTGAGCCCCCCCCCCCCACAAGGACACAAGCCACAGCCACCAATGACGGGTCTAAACGTCCCCATAAATATCAGAAAATCCAAAGAGTCACAGAAGATCAACGTGATATCACGATAAAGCCAAGTGCTGGCTGGAGATACTCTTTACCCAATGCAAACGCCATGTCTGGTCATTTGCCGAGGGGGGAAATATATACCATCGTCTTAAATCGCACCCCCAGCTTCTGGATGAAGCTGTAAATTATGCTGGCAAACGCCAGGTTGCGTGGCCCTGGTGACACCTGACTCTGCCTGTTGTATGTTGGGGCGCAAACAGAGAACGACCCTGCTGAATTTTGACAGTGGTATTCAAGGGTTTACATTGTAATTGAATATGCTAAAATTTCCATTTCTGTCCTCCTGGGCTAATGTGCAATGATGTTAAGGGACTGTTATGATAATAATTAAATACACGCTCAGCATACCAAGTTGATAGTCCGCTGCTCTACCTTCATCAGGGAGTTTCTAGCTTAATAAGGCTCGAATCAAATTTAAAAAGGGAACTCGCACAACACTGTACATGTTGCCATCTACCAGGGTTAGGGAAGGCAGAGACTACAGTGGTGTTTCCTTGAAAATCTTCCCGGCACGTCCTATACTAACAAGCTTCTCCCCAAACGCCACCGGCAGAAGGCAGCAGCCTCTCTGGGCGCCACACCTGGGCTTCCAGAAGTCCTGGCATTTTGGAATTGGGAAGACCCTCAGGACTCACTTTTCCGAGGGAGCAAGAAGGTCCCCAGCCCTGGCAGCACTTGAGTTTGCTTCCTCCTGCTTTTTATGGGTCCTGTGTCCATAACGCACCTGGAGACAAACCAACTCACTTGCTCGTGTCTTCGAGGAAACCAGTACCCCAAGCACACAGATCTCTCTCTGCAGAGACTCAGAGGACACTGCCCTGCTGCTTGGAGGGTGGTCAGATAAAATACATGATGCCCAGCAAAGTGTGAGTTCGAGACCAGCAACGGATAATATTTTAGTATAGATACATTGTACTAAAAGATTCCCCCTTGTTAACCTGAAACTCACATTTGCTGAGTGTCTTGTCCCCTCCCCGCGTGTGCACATTACACCTGGCAGTGCACATCCTGGCCTGTGCAGTGAAGAGTGTGCATGAACCCTCACTGCAGACCGAGCATATCCTGGAAGCTCGAGAGCTCCAGTTTCGGGACAAACAGACATGGACAGTTCATGCTGGGAGCAAACAGCCCATTACTCTGGGCCAAAGGTGCACAGGGGAATATGAACAGCTTCAAAAACAGCTGAGTCCAATCCCAGCTAAGGAGAAACAGCAGGTTACTGGGGTGCTCGGGGCATTTGGAGACCAACTCCCAACCACTGGCGTGGACAGCAAGGCACCTGTGTCTTCTTACAGACCCTGGATTGAGTGGGGACAGTGACACACCAACCTAATAGGCCACTGAGGGAGATGACATACGTAAGATGATGGCCCACTGTTATTAGCGTTGCTCTTGTCATTTGGCTACAGTTAGGGAACAGGGTGTTTAAAGAGATGCCAAAGGATGACAATTTGTGTCCCCCTAAAATGCACATGTTGAAAACTAACCCCCAGGGTGATCGTTTTAGAGGTGGGGGCCTTTGGCAGGTTGTTAGGTCATAAGGGTGGAGCCCTTCTGAATGGCATTGGTGCCCTTATGAAGGAGCCCCCCAAACTCTTCCTCTGTGTGGGGAAACAGCGGGAAGATGGCCATCTGTGAACCAGGAAACGGGCCCTCACCAGACACCCAGCCTGCCTGGGCCTTGACCTTGCCCTTCCCAGCCTCTAGAACTGCGAGAAGACTCCTATTGTTTGGCACCAGTTCATGGTATTTCTTTCTTTTTTTTTTTAGTACATGGTATTTTGTCAGAGCCGCCCAAGTACTCTAAAACAGGAGAAGCAAAACCACCACCCCGCAGGCCTCTGTGAACTCAGTGAAATGTGGGCAGAAAGGGCTGCACTTGCTTCTGCAAAGCCTTAATGTTATTTATTAGTTAAACTTTTAATTATATGAATTGCGTAGGGACATGTCACTAGGGATGGTAAGTAATTAGAAATTACAGAAAGACTATGGATTTTAGCTTCTGAATTGATTCCACCAAAACACATCCAGGTAACAGAAAATTAAGTTTTAACTTCTTAGCATCCCAGCAGAACAATGCACAAAAGTGTGGGCGATTAAAAGACAGCAGAGAATCCTGGAAGATTCTCCAAGGTGCCACTGAACAGACTGTCTCCCTCCCTTGGATGTGGCCACAGGACACGGAACCTTAACCACCAGCACAGGGAGCAAGATGGGAGGGTCAACCCGTACTAGAAACCAAAGACCTGGGTTCCAGTCCCAGGGGAATTGCAGGGCTGGGGTGAGGCTCAGGTGAATGGCCACCGTGGACGCATTTAGATGGGGCAGGTCCCACTGCCCAGAGCAAGGCCTTGTGGTGTAGACTGCCCCCGGCCCTGCCCTCAAGGAGGGAAAACAAGTTCCTTCAAATACCAAAAACCTTAACCAGCAACTCTGACATTTTAACAATTCTGTGTCATACTGAAACGGCCGGCCTTGTTCCTGCAGGATTGTCAGACACAGTGCGGTGTCCCGATCCTTGGTGGATCTTGGGCTTAACAGCTCACCTCACCTTCTGAGACCACACACAGACTCCCTCGTCATTAGAAAATACTAAATACTCAGTGTATACTTTTTAAACCAGACAAAACTGATACGAAATAAAAGTGGATGCTTCCTTAAGAAAGGCAGGGACAGAATGTTCTGGCAGAAAGAGGAATAACCACTCCTGGGTGGAGTAGATCAGGGAGATACCCTGGGAGGGTCAGCGGGTCAAGGCTGACACATTCTGGACCTGGAGGGGAAAAAAACGGGTTTTGAACCAGGAACGCTGGGGGTGGAGGGGGACTGGTGGGGATGTGGTGAGTCTGGAGGGGAATGGGGCCAAATAACGTGTCCACGCACCAAACTCACACAATTGCTCGCTGAGGGCAAACCCACCTACTGTATGTGGAACACCCAGTAGGTGCCCAGGCGTGTCCAGCCTCTGCGAGCTCCCTCCGTGCCCCCTCCTTGCCTCCTTACTGCTGCTCACCAGACTCGATGTAAGCTCCGTGCATGTTTGAGGCTGTCTATTCAAAATATTTTCCATCTGCTGTTAAGTAAGACACCAGTTGATCCTATGGCTGCAAGTAGAGCCGAAACGATCTGGCATTGCCACCGGGCAGACAGTTATTTCATGCCCTGTTAATTCCTAATGCAGTAACTGCAATATCATCCCTGCTTTTAAAAGAGGTGCTTTTTTTTTTTCTTTCGGTAATATGTGGCCTGAGTGCGCAAATAAAGAACATCACTTCTAATGAGGCCAAGTCCCAAAACATAACCTCATTGCCGCCGCTGCTGTGCTAATGCCAGGCTTCCAGCTTTAAGACAGTCAGTCAGGAAGTCAGAGAAACTCTTCAATCTTTTGAGACAACTCAAGCAGGTCAGCAGAACTAAACTTCCGCTTCACGTCTGAAAATCATAATCAGAGGTGATAGGCTGCCGTTTCTGCCTGAAGGTGGCCCAGGCCGGGGGCTCCATCCTCCTTGGAACAAGCCCAGAGGGGACAGGTCTCCTTGTGCTGGTGACCACGATTGAGCCATTGGCCTCTGTGCCGTGATCACCCATTGTTTCCAAAAGCAGGACGTCCACAGCAAGATACATCAGAGCAGAGAGCGCCCCCTGGATTCCTGCTGTATCAACTATTTTGGAGTGGACTCTCATTGCTGGTCCACCCTCCCATCCCTCCCTGTTCCCTGACAAGTTCCCACCACGCCCTTCTCCATGAAGGCCATGCCTGCCTGAGCTCCCTTTACATGGGGCCTGGTAACTCTGCCCTCGCAGCCCCCAGAACCCAGCGTCCCAGCGGCGTGCTCAGCTTTTCATCTCTGCATCAGATCAGGTCTCACTCTATGCCTCACTGCCCTCTTTGTACTCATCACAGTGCTGTTGGCCAGGAAGCACCGGATCTGGGGAGGGATGACGGGTTTGTGCTGAATCGACACCTGCCAACTTTATCTGAGAAAGCTACAGATTCGACCCAAGTGTCTAGGAGCAACCGTTGTGTAAGGGCAAGAGCTTATGCTTCAGGACAGTCAAGACCTGGGCTCCAGTCCCAGATTGGCCGCTAATTTGTGCCTTGACAGGGGGCAAGAGAAACTCTCATGAGTCTCAATCTCTTGGTCTATCTATGAATGTAATAATACAGACTTTGCACAGACACTTTTATAGAATTACACGAGAGGCCGTACCTGGCACGTAGGAGATGTGTAGGCCCATGATTGTTGCTATACCAAGTGTGTGGCTCCTATCTATTCTGGGAACCCAGCAGTGAAGAAATGGAGGAGGTGGAGAGCCAAGCCCTGGCCTGAAACCTCCAGTACTCTCAGGAGAGAGTTGTGGACAACAGGCCCAGAACAGCCCTCCAAGCATCTGGGCCAGAGAGAAGGGCCGTGTACTTGGAAGGAATTCTTCCAGAGACCAGCATCACCGCCACAGCAGTGGTGACCCTGGCGGCTTGTGGTGCTTCACATCCGCTCCTGGCTATGCACTCAGGCACCTCCCACTCCCAAAGTCTCTGCACCCTGGCAGGCACCAGACAGCAGCATAAATCTGCACGGGGAGCAGGACCAACTTCAGACCTGCTGAGATTTCATCTCATGAAACGGTGACATTGCAACCACCTTCTTCTTCCTTCCTGCCAACCTTTGTCATCCCTGGAAACCTTATCGAGCCAGCTTCTCCTCGGCTTACAGGCAAGACAACTAATCACGGACCTAACAGCTCGTCAGCTTCAAACGCAGCTGCCTCCGTCCTGTGCCTGGCTGAGAAAAATCAATGTGCGTTTGAGTTGCTGTGCATACAGAGGGCCTGGCCTCTGAGAACAAAAGAAGCCAGACTGAGGAGCAGTCCCACCCACAGGGCTGGAAGTTTTCCTGGCCTGTGGGGAGGCTTATGGCAAGTGATGTTAACAATATATCCAAATAGCTTCATTGTGCCCCGAACCAAGGAAACAGCTCAGGTGGGGGAGCAATTAGGGCCCCGGGACCCTGTGAGGGGCTGTCTGCCCATCCAGAAAGGGGACTGGCAGGTGTCAGGCCTGGCACCAGGTAGCTTCTGAGTCCGTGGGGCCTGATTGAATCCACAGAAGGAGCAAGCAGAGCCCCAGCTTGGATGTTTCCTCCTCCTCTACAACACCCAGCCTCGGGGATACCCCACTGCAGTTTCCCAGTGAAAAAGATGGCCCACCCACTGTCCCAGAGCACACCCGCTGGGCTTCCTAGCCCTGGCCCAGATAGGAAACGCGGGAGAAAGGCCAGTGAGATGTGGAGATTGATCTTTCCTGAGAAGCCTCTCTTTGGAGTTGTTGAAAAATCCATGCTGGTGGTAAATGGTTCACCGCAAAAGGCTCCCATTAATATAAAGTGTTTCTTTCCACTAATAATTAAGAAAAACTCAAATTCAGATAGCACAGGGTACCACCCACCCATGTGTGGGAGGGTGTGGAAGGGATGGTCCCACAAAGCTCTGGTGTACCTGCCATTCAGACAGCCGCTTAGGGATGTCCAGGAAACCTGAAAGCAACTCAGCACTCACAGCCCAGCAATCCCAGGTCCAGGCACACTTGTACGTGCACAAGGACACGGGCCTGACACACTGTCTGCAATGCTGGGAACCTGTGGAGAATCTAAAAGGCCGCCAGTTGGGGATATTGGCTCAGGTGTTTATACAGTGGGGTACTGTAACAGGATGAAGTGATCTCCATGTCAAAATAGATACAGCTCAGACCACGGGGCTGAGTGGGAAAAGTAGGTAAGCTACAAGGCCACGCACGTGTCCACACGCATGCACATTCACACAAACACATACAGGCGCACACATGCACACACATTCACGCAGACACACACACAGGCACACATTCACGCAAACACATACAGGCGCACACATGCACACACATTCACGCAAACACATACAGGCGCACACATGCACACACATTCACGCAAACACATACAGGCGCACATGTGCACACATCCACGCAAACACACACATGGGCACACATGCACGCAAACACATACACGGGTACACATTCACGCAAACACACACATGGGCACACATGCACGCAAACACACACACAGGCACACATTCATGCAAACACACACACATGGGCACATTCACGCAAACATGCACACCTGGGCACACATTCATGCAAACACACACAGGAGCACATGTGCACACATTCACGCAAACACACACGTGCACACATGCACACACATTCACGCAAACACACACAGGTGCACATGTGCACACATCCACGCAAACACACACATGGGCACACATGCACGCAAACACATACACGGGTACACATTCACGCAAACACACACACATGTGCACACATGCACACACATTCACACAAACACCCAGGCGCATGTGCACACACATTAACGCAAACACACACGGGCACACATGCACACACATTCACGCAAACACACACACATGGGCACACATGCACACATATTCATGCAAACACACACACACGGGCACACATGCACACACATTCATGCAAACACACACACGGGCACGCATGCACACACATTCACGCAAACACACACACATGTGCACACGTTCACGCAAACACACACACACATTCACGCAAACACACACACGGGCACACGGGCACACATATTCACACAAACACACACACATGTGTACACATGCACACACATTCACGCAAACACACACATATACTCACACAAACACACACATGTGCACACATGCACACACATTCACGCAAACACACACATGCACACATATTCACACAAACACACACGTGCACACATGCACACACATTCATGCAAACACACACGTACATGTGCACATACAAACACATACACATGCATATACACGCAAACACACACATGCACACACACGTAAGCACACACGTGCACACACACACGCATGCACACACATACACACAAAACCCCACCCAACTTGAAGAGCTCAGCTTTGAAGCATCTCTGATCACTCCAGCCCACTTTGAACCCCCAGGATGTTTGCCCTAAAAGTTCAGGCTCGGTGCCTCTCAGCACCATTAATGACCTTCATGTATGGACACAGCTTTTCCCTCCGTGGCCGGCGCACTAGAGGGGCAGAGCACGCTCTACCTGCTCCCTCCAAGCCACCCTCGGGGGCACAGAGTAGGTGCCTGCTCAGCATCTGTCGCCCCACTCAGCGAGCAGCTCCCTGTGCTGGAGGGAGACGCCACCACACAGCACGTCACTGCAAGTGGCTTCTCCCCCTGAGGCCCTGACAGCAAACCTGCTCACATCGTCACTGGCCCAGGCTGCCCTGCGCCCGCCATCCCTTCTTTGCTGCCTGCATGACACCTGGACGTCACCAAGGCCCCTGGCCACCCGCCCTTCTCCTCCCTCCATGCTCCGAGGGCACAGACTGTCATCCACAAGTGTGAGCGCCACAAATAAGTCCCAACATAAATATGGCCCCCAAATAGCCATAAATCACCCCAATTCCATCCAGTGACAATTCTAATTTATAACACGAGGGAAGGAGATGAGCACTGCGGCTTTTTTCCTTGGGCTTCTCAACTGCTGCGGAGGGAGAATCCGCCCCACTGCCGCTCCCGGCAGAAGTTCCTGATTTACGGATTACTAAAGTTGAAACACTCCAGCCCCCGTGTCAGCGTGGATTCCCGCAGCCCTGCAAGCACGGTGTGAGCAGCCCCCCGAGTCTGGGCCCCCCAGGCTCCACCTCGCTTTCTACCTCCTGCTGCAGCTCGGGAGGCGAGGGCCCTCTGGGCTCCCTGCACACGGCTGATGTACCTGCACCATCTCTGGTCACAGCCCCAGAGGCGGGGGCTTGGGGTAATCTGCATTTTAATGTTCCAGGAAGTCAATTGTGCCAGCTGCACAAACCCTGAGCACAGGCAAGTGGAGGGAGCTGGAATTTCTTGGATCAGGGCTTTTCTTTCCGCATCATCATAAAACATTGTTATTAGGTGTTAAAAAAAAAACCATATAAAACAAAAGTTATCTCTCTCTTTGGGGAAATATAATAAAATATAATAAAAGCCATCTGATGCTATTTTTAACAGCCATAAGAAGCACATGATTAACACAGAAAAAAGTCATATTGACAAAGTGCGTCACAAAAAAAAAAAGAAAGTCAGCGTGGAAGGCAACCCATTGAACTCAAGTGGGTTTATGGTCCAAGCTGTACATCCTGGGGCGCTATGGACTCAACACAGCAACAGTCCCCAGATACCTCTCTCTGACCTCTTAGAAATACCAGGTAGATTCCCAGCAGCTTCTCAGCTCCTGGCCCAAAGCAGCACCCGCCATACTCCTGGGGAAAGATCCTTCCCAGGGGCAGAAAGAAACACAGAGAAGTTTGTGCTTGCTAACTAGCAAGCCAAGAACTTGCCACCTTCACCTCAATTCATGCCTTTCCCCCTCAGGCCCTCAAACACAGGGAAACAGGTAGGAGGGAATTTCTCTGTGGCTGCCCAAGGTTCAGAAAGCCTGTGGGGTCAGAACAACAGTAAGGAAACCAGCCTGCACCCAGTCTTCACCGAGAGCCAAAACCTCACCTTTGCCCGAGACCCCAAGATGTTTCTGCAGCACCCCCAACCCTGCAAGAATCACATGCACCTTGTAAATCCATCCAGGGAGCTTTAACCTCTACTAAGGCTGAAAAGCCCAGGGCTGTCCATTGGGGGAGTGAAGCCAGGCTGGGGTAGGGTAGAGGGGAGATCCCTAGGTCAGCAGAGGCAGGCCGGGGCCCCCTCAAGAGGGACCCTCCTTCCTTACACTGCTGCCCCTCCCCCTGACACCTTGCAAACTCTCAGGCTCTTCTGCGATAAACACCATAAATGATTCCAGGACCTCACGACCCCCACCTATACACCCATGACTCCCTAGAAACGGGAGTGCTTTAGGTCAATCCAGTTTCTCCCAAAACTTGAACGCAGACTCTAAAGAATAAAAAGGTAGAAAAACAGAACAAAAGCAAAAACCAGGGTCTTGACGAAATTTCTTTTGACAGAGGTGGCTGGTGCCAACTTACACCAAAGCGATTCCACTGTGCATGGCAGCCGGAAATGACACTGGGGGACGAGAGCCGCTCCTTACCTCTACTCCCTGGACCTTGAGTTTCATGTGGTCCTCTCTGGTCGTCTTTCCGTCTTTCCTCTTTTTCCAGCAATACCCATCTTTCCTGTACTTCACTTTCTTCCTGTTGTAGAGGATCATGGAGCCATTCTGCGGTCTGGAAACAACAAAGGGTTAAGTTACCACGAGAATCAAACAGAAGGAAAATTTATGAAGAAAGATATCGCCGACCAGGAAAAGTCTCCACAGAAAAGCAATATTCCACATTTGCCGGAACATAATTTTTCACCTTTTATTGCAGCTCCCTGGATTAACCGTGTTTTATGGCCAGCCAAAATTTGCTTTGGATTTGGTACCTAATGAATTAAATGTGTCAATGATAGGCTTAAAAAACATTCCCTCAGTAATAACCACAAACTAATCAGGATATACGATGTGGGGGCCCGAGCTCTGCCCCGAGAAGTAGGCATAACCAAGAGAGAGGGCAGAAAGAGCTGGGGGTGTGGCGGCTGCCTGCAATAGCTTATCTCTTGTAGAAGGATTTTCTACACATCTTTTAATCCATCACCCGACATTAAGAGATAAATAAGTTTAACGCAGATGCTAGATGACTGTGTTAAGAGCAGACCATGGCAGAGAGAGTCGGCGAGGCCAAGCGCCCTCCATTCACGACCCACGACGAGATGACAGTTAGATACAGAGAGTACCCGTCCTGCTTCCCAGCCAGCTAAGTGCCTGATTCTTTCCCATTTGGGCTTCAGCTGTCAGAGGTCTCAGAGGCCTGCAGGTAAATTCATATATTCGGTCCATAGCCACGGTACCTTAGGAAAGGAGTTGCCTGCTTGTTAAAGGCTGTGAGAGCAAGACAGCCGTTCTTGTGATGCTTGAAAACAACAAATAAAAAGAACCTCGAATTTTTCCAGAAAGAAAACATGCATTGACCACAGTTGGCAGAGGATTATGATGTGCCTGTCTGTCGTTGCGGTGGTCACATAAATGGTTTGGAAGCTCTACGGAGAGAAAGGATGAAGCCGCTCTGGCAGCTAAGGGCAAACGCTTCCACGGTACAATTTTGGCGGGTGCAGGCAGATCCGACCTCCAAGGAAGCCTTCCCTAAAAGCTAGCAGCACCCCCACTGGTGGCACAAGAGAAGGAGGAATAAAGGTCAGCACAGTGGCTCACACCTGTAATTCTAGCAGTCTGGGAGGCCAAGGCAGGTGGATTGCTTGAGCTCAGGAGCTTGGGACCAGCCTGAGCAAGAGCAAGACCCCACCCCTAAAAATAGAAAAACTAGCCAGGCATTGTGGAGGGCACCTGTAGTCCCAGCTATTAGGGAGGCAGGAGGATTGCTTGAATCTAAGAGTTTGAGGTTGCTATGAGCTATGATGCCATGGCGCTCTACTCAGGGCAACAGAGTGAGACTCCGTCTCAAAAAAAAAAAAACAAAAACAAAGGAAGGACAATGATTCTGCACCCCTGCAGGTCAGCACAGGTCTGCCAGCCCACTCTCAGGGAAGGTCAGAGAGCTCTTCACACAAGGCAAATGCTGCCAGTGTGTTTCTCTGCCACAGCAGAGGTGAGGAACGACAACACAGCCATCCCCTGGGGGCTGGGGCGAGACCTCCAGCCCCTTTCTTTGCTGCTTCCTTTGAACAATGGGCCATTTCACAATTGGGCACAGAACATCGAGCTGTGGATGGCTCGATACTCCATTGTCTGTAGAGGAAAAGAAAACTGCCGGGTGACTGCAGCTAATTGTACTTCCCACCCAGCCGGATGAGTCACGCAGCGGCAATATGATGGCTAAACGGCAGCTCCATCGGAAATTATAGACTTTGAACAGCGACTCCCAACACTTCATTGTTTGCCGATCGGGACGCAATTGGTTTGTGTCAATGCTGGTTTCCTCCCTGAGTCTGTACTGGCTAAAACAATCAGGAAGTGGCTCCACATGCTTGTCACGATGCCGTCACCTGACAGTATCTGTCTTGTTCCTAGAGGTCTGCATGGAAAACCTCAGAATTCACTTCCATTTCTAGGTGGCAGGTGGGCTCTTTCCACACCAGCCCTGTGCTAGTTTCTTGTCCCTAATCTTCAGAGGGGTGTGAGACTTCTGTGCCCTGAAAGGCCCGTTAGAAGGCCCGCCAGGTCACCTGCTACGCTTGGGGCTCCTGACTGAGGAATAAGCAGAGGAATGTGTCTCAGCAAACAGTCAGGCTCTACACTGGCCTGTCCCCACCCGAGGAGGAATGAAGACCCCCCTCCCCAAGAGTGCTGCAGGGATGGCTGGTTACAGAAGACTCAGCCACTGAAGGAGACCCTGCCCCCCTGCTCTTACACAAAGTCATAGATTAGCTCACCCCCTAAACATGGTCAGTGCACCTCAGCAACATCTTCAGACCAACTGCCCCCAAATTGTACGTTGTATGACCCAGGTTCAGCGGGGACTTGCCAACTCATGGTCAGGTACACAGAATCACAACTGCATCTCCCACCCCAGGAAAGTGCCCTTGGGCACTGAGAATGGCCCTGTCATTGGACGCTTTAAGCAGGACACGGTCCCACAGGAAACTCAGTGTCCAATGTAAACAGCCTTAATAAATGGAATCATCGTTTTAACTTGCAAACCTCACAGTGCTTGATCCACCAGTCTGACATTATTGGGACTTGCTTCTGCTCTGACGGATGCAGGAAGATCCTCACCACAGCTCAGGGGCCCGAGGACAGCAGTGGGGAGAGCAGGCGGGTGCAGGAGGCCCATGTGCCCATAAGGCAGGAAAGTGAGGTGCTTGCCCTTCCCAGAACAGAATCAGGAGCAAGTGGGAGCTGGTGGGAAGGGGTCTGGGAAGAAAGGAAGGAGCAGGTTGCTGCTGGGGGGAATGAGAGGTCGGGAGGCCATGGGGAAAGTGGGGGGCTTAACACACTTCTCAACAGCATGAAAGGTAGCACCCCCTAAGAAGAGCAGGGGGTACGAGCGGAGCTGCAGACAGGCGACTGATGCAGCACAGAGGAGGCTGGGGAGCCCGCCACTCGACACTGCCACCAGCTTCCAGTTTCTGTGTGCCTGGTGACACAGACACAGCCCACGCAGCCCTATTGCTCTAGCTGTTTCTTTATCTATATCTATCATCTGTACTGCTGTGCATACACATACCAATCCCAGGAGGTAGGTATTGCTGCCATTCCTCACATAGAACCAAACCTTCTAGCCAAAGTGTCTGAGTGGGATAAACTCTGAGTCAGTCCAACCCTAGAGCCTGAGCCTAGCCTGGGTCTGGGTCTGGGTTCTGCGCTAATAGCTGGATAGGCATTAGCACCCTGCCAGCACCCCCACAGCCAACAGGCAAGGCCCAGATGCGCTCTCAGAACTCCCCTCTGCTGCTGAGCTCCAGCTGCCCACAGGGGTCACCAGCAGTGGCAGTGAGGTGTCACTGGGGCAGGGAGGTGAGAGAAAGCTTTATTTTCCTTCCACACTCCCTGACTGGTGCCTCTTGGGGTTGCATCTTGGATAAACTGAGCTCTAATCCTCATCTCAGGATCTCCTTCTGGGAGAAGCTAAACTGAGGCTGATGGTCTGATAGGGCCTCAAGGAAGCCTGCCCAGACCTCCATGGCCACAGTGCAGAGGAATGTCAAGGAAACATGTGGACGATAGGCACTTCATTCCTACTACGGAGACATCTAGCCAAGGAATCCTTTTATCTAAGAGACTCCTAGCTGGTAAAATCAATAATGCCCAGTGTAACCAGTAAAAAGATCATAGAGTCAAGAGAAACCTACACAAATTAGAAAGAAATAGGTATATAATTAAGATTCATACGTACAAGCTATTGATTGTAGGTAGAGAGATGGAATCAGAGTAGACTTATTTACTGCAGAGAAAAAGGAAATTAAATATCTAGACATAAATCTAACATGAAATTCTCAAAATCTAAAAAGAACAACTATAAAAATTTTCTAAAGGAGACAAAAGTACGTTTTGTTAATGTACAAAACCGTAACTTGTCCTGTTTAGGGGGGGGGGTGGTGAGATCACGAAAACATCAGTCTTCCCAAAGTAAATTCATAACTGGGATATCACGACAGTGAGACTCCATCAGGATTGTTTTCCAGATCTAAAAAATTTTATTATGTTTATTCGAAAGGAAGAAATACTGAGAACAGCCAGATACATCCCCTAAAAGTCCAACGCAGAGGAGCAGCCCCACCAGCTGCTAACACGTATCATAAAAACCCTTTTTTTAAAAAAGTGTGGAACTGACACACGAATAAATGGGCAAACCAACGGAACAGGAGTGAAAATGCAGAAGTATTCTCACAGACACAAATTTAATATGCACAATAAAAGGAGGCATCTGAAGTCAGCGGGGGCGACTAACTTTAATAAGTAAAATTGGGTCATCTAGATAGTCACACGGAACAAGATAACATTGGATCTAGCCCCTCACAGCCCACGGAAGCATCCATTCCAAATGGAAAAGGGATTTCAATGGAATAAATAAAACCAGGCATACTCCAGAAGAAAATGCAGGCGCATTTCTCTATAACCTGAGAGTAGAAAAAAAGGTTCCTAACCACGATTCAAGAGCCAGCAACGATATGGGAAAGATGGTAGATCTGATTACATAAAAATCAGACTGCTAGACTGTTTGCCAGAGTGTCTGCACCATTTCCCATTCCCGTTAGAAGTGTCTGAGGGTTCCGCGCTCTCCCCATTCTCCCCAACATTTGGCATGGTCTGTCGTTCTGATAACAGCCACCCTAGCCAATGCCTCATGTTTCAATTTGCATTTCCCAAACGGCAAACAATGCCAAGCATCTTTTCATGTCCTTATTAGCCATTCGTATAATTTCTTCGGTGAAATGTCTATTGGAATCTTTTGCCCAGTTTTATTTTCATTGAGTTGCTTGTCTTTTTATTTTTGAGTGGTAACAGCTCTTTCCATATAACCTGGAGACAGGCCCTTTATCAGATACGCAACTGGCAAATACTTTCTCCCGACCTCTCTTCTGCTTGATGGTTTCTTTGAAAGAGCAAAAATCTTTGGTTTTGCTAAATTCCAATGTAGCAAGCGTTTTCTTTTTTGAACAGTGCTTTTAGTGTCATGCCTAAGAATTTTTTACCTGATATAAGGTCACAAAAATCTATGATGTTTTCTTCTAAGGGGTTTCTCTGTTTAGCTCCTGTATTTAAGTCGGGGATCCATTCTGAGTTAGTTTTTGTGTGTGGAATGAAGTAAGGCTCTGAGTTGCTTTGGGTATTTGAATATCGAATTATCCCAGCACCGTTTTTTTTTAAAGCCTATTCTTCCCTCTCCCGTTCTCTTTGAATTAATAAGTTGTCCATTACCATAGTCTGGACTTTACGTTCTGCTCCATCCTCTGTCGTGTGCCAGGACCACAGTGCCTTGCTTCCTGGGGTTTTAGAGTCAGCCTGAAACCAGGGGTTATAAGCTCTCCGACACGAAAAGCACTGTTCAAAAAAGAAACGCTTTCAAAACTGTTTTGGCTATGTCTTGCGTATTTCCATATACATTTTAGGATTAGCTTGACGATTTCGGCAGGAGAAAGCCTCCTGGGACTTTGGAAGGAGCTGCATTGAATCCAGCAATCAATTTTGAGAGAATTGCTATCTCCATATTGAGTCTTCCAATTGCTTCTAGTTGCAGAACTTGGAATGTCTCTCCATTCAGATAAATCTTTAATTTCTCTCAGTGAGACTTGGTAGCTTTCAATGTACAGGTTTTACATTTTGTAAATTAAATGTATCCCAAGTACTTTATTCTTTCTGACGCTCTTGTGAATGGAATTGTGTCCTTAATTTCATTTTTTCTGATTGTTCATTTGTACTATATAGAAATACGATTGACTTTTGTAATTGATTTTATAACCCGTGATCCTTGCTAAGCTCTTGTATTAGTTCTGGTAAATTTCTTCGTAGATTCTTTAGGATTTTGACATATATAATTAAGTCACCTGTGAATAAAGATAGTTCTTATTCTCTTTTTTTATTGTGACTGCCTTTCATTTCTTTTTCTTGATTTATTGCACTGGCTAAAACCTCCAGCACAAGGTTGAATAGCAGTGATAAGAATAGAAACCTTGCCTCGTTCCTGATTTTAGGGGAAAAGCATTCAGTCTTTCCCCATTAAGCATTGTTAGCTATATCAAAGCTTAGGGTAATAATGAAAAGGATTCAAAAGCCAATTTGAAGAGGCTCCCCCTGACCAAAGGCATGTCGATCTAAGTATACATATGAATAATAACTTTGTGTTCGGTAGAGTAAAATACATTAAATTTATTTAAATTCACGTGTTCTTAATAAACCTAAAATGAACCACCAAAAATCAAATTTCTCGTTGTTGGAGGATGCTAGTGACCCAACACACTATTTGGAAAACTGGAGGGAAAAGAAAAAAGTGGGTAAAAAAGGGAGAACTGGGCATTTATTCTGCCTTCATTGTACAAACTGTTCTTTTGAGTTACCAAATAGGAAGAGAGAGGACTTTCTCTATAAAAGAAACTCAGGCAGTAAATGAAGAGAATTTGACTGTGATCCCTAGTGAATTGATGGATCTGGGCATAGATCAGCAATGGTGGCTGATGTCATCATAGAGACAACCAGACAGTGTGTGTCCCCTGCTGTGGTTCACATGTGTTCCCCAAAGTTCAAGGGTTAGAAACATAACCCCCAGTGCCACAGTGTTGGGGAGTTGGGTCTACCACGAGGAGATTAGGTCACCAGGACTCAGCCCTCATGAATGGATAGATGACATCACTGCAGAAGTGGGTTAGTTATGGTGGAAGTGGGTTAGTCATGGAGGAAGAGAGTTAGTCATGGAGGAAGTGGGTTGTCATGGCGGAAGTGGGTTAGTCATGGCGGAAGTGGGTTAGTTATGGAGGAAGTGGGTTAGTTATGGTGGAAGTGAGTTAGTCATGGCGGAAGTGGGTTAGTCATGGCGGAAGTGGGTTAGTCATGGAGGAAGTGGGTTAGTTATGGTGGAAGTGGGTTAGTCATGGAGGAAGTGGGTTAGTTATGGTGGAAGTGGGTTAGTCATGGAGGAAGTGGGTTAGTTATGGTGGAAGTGGGTTAGTTATGGTGGAAGTGGGTTAGTTATGGCGGAAGTGGGTTAGTTATGGAGGAAGCGGGTTAGTTATGGAGGAAGCGGGTTAGTTATGGTGGAAGTGGGTTAGTTATGGAGGAAGTGGGTTAGTTATGGTGGAAGCGGGTTAGTTATGGAGGAAGTGGGTTAGTTATGGTGGAAGTGAGTTAGTTATGGTGGAAGTGGGTTAGTTATGGAGGAAGCGGGTTAGTTATAGTGGAAGCAGGTTAGTTATGGAGGAAGCGGGTTAGTTATGGAGGAAGTAGGTTAGTTATGGAGGAAGTGGGTTAGTTATGGCGGAAGTGGGTTAGTTATGGAGGAATGCCTCTGTTATAAAGTAAGTTTCACCCTTCTTGGTCTTCCATCTCTTGCTGGTCTGCCTTCTGCCATGGACGAAGCAGCATGGAGGCCTTCACTGGCTGCCATGCTCTTGAACTTCCCAGCCTCCAGAACTATGAGCCAAATAAACACCCACTGTCTATACATTACCCCGTCTGTGGTATTCGTTACAGCATCACACATGGACTACGACATCCCCTGATGGAAGTACATTGTGCTGCTACAAAAAAAATTTTAAATTGACTTCGAAGCTATTCAGACTTATTGATCTAACCTTGACTTTGCATGATCCACAGAGGGCAATGGGACACGGCAAAGCACACCATAGAAACAATCAGCAAAACCCAGACTGAAAAACTCTACAGGACCAAAGACCTGGCTTCTTTAACCAACTCCGAGAAAGAATGAGTGGGGAAGAGAGACCAAAAGAGCAGGAGAGTGCTGGGATGGGAACATACAGATTAAAGGAGACAAAGAAATATCAACCATTGCTACGCGTAGACCTTGACTGAGGCAAACAAACGGAGCAAGATGGCATTTTCACGTGGTCAGTAGCCTTTAAAAAAAGTCAAAAGACAGCTTTTGTGAAACAGTTGGAATTGTGAACAGTGACTGGAAATTTAGAATTGTTAAGGGTGGTTATTGTAGTACAAAGCATTTTTTTTAAAAGAGATGTTGTCTTTTAGAGATATATACCAAAATATTTATGGAAGAAATTACACAATGCCTGACAGAGGCTTCACAATAATGTCAGAGGAGGGGATGAAATAAGACTGGCCAGGTGTTGACCACAGTTGAAGGTGGCTGATCAGTATATGGGAGCTCATTGTACTAGTCTGTCCATATTTGTAGATGTTTGAAATTTTCTGTAACAAAATGGTCTTTTAAAAAGAGGCAATCATGGGATTTGGAGTGGGGGCTAGGCTACATCTTAAATCTTGGCTCAAGTCCTTATGAGCTGTGTGACCCTGAGCAAGTGGCTTGGTCTCTCTGTTGTAGTAGACATGATGTACGCAAGGTGCCCCCCACGCTGCCTAGCACACACTACATGCTCCTTATAACTAACAATGGTAACAGGTGCAGCCCCTGTCTGGAGCATTTTCCCTGCAGAGAGCTGAGAGGGTAATGAGAGAACTGAGACAAATGAAATGATGCATTACAGGGTACAGCTTTAAAAATCAACATCCCACAAACGGGTCCAATTCATGGACCCTCCTCCTAGAACGTCCACTTTCCTGGTCATTAGCTGATCACTTCTAGGACATCACAAGCCCCAATTTTGTCTGGGCAGACAACTGAGGCACAGCCCGCCATCTCAGTGATCTGTGGACTCACAAGGGACTCTTCTCTTGTCAGCCCAGTTCCCCTAGCCCTGGCCAGAGACAGAAGACTTTTCACAGAAGGACCTGTTCAGCTTGGCCGGCTACTGAATTCCTGAGATCTGTTACTCATAGCATCCTTTGAAGAACAGACGATGTCCTCGTTCCTAGTGGGGCTCCATGAACAATATCTGCATGGCTTCCAAACAGCGAGCGTCTCCAAACTATTCTCCTTTTTTTAGCCAGAACCCAAACCCTGGGGTGTCTCTGCCCTTTCATTCCATTGCCTTTGGTCCTATCCCTCCTGCCACAAAGCCCAGGGATGGGCCTGGCTAGAGGAAAATGTGGTTCCTGCAGTTCAGCCTGCCTCCCAGCCATGACCCCAAATGCAAAACAGACCCTCGTGTTAAAGCACTGACTACAGTGTCCTAGGGCAGTGGACGCTCCTTCTGAGGCCAGTGCTGAATCTCCATTCTAGTGGACAGTCAGAAAATGAGAAACGCCACACTTAGTTGCAGATCATGTATTTTTTATGGAGAATGCCTGATTTAAATACACCCTAGAGGTACGTGGTCTGGACCAAAATGTCAATTAGAACCATGACAACTGCTACAGCAAAAAGACCTTCTATTTATTTGTTTATTTTAATTAATTAATTTGTGTGTGTGTGTGTGGAGAAAGCCTCACTCTGTTGCCTGTGGTAGAGTCCTGGGGCATCATAGCTCACAACTCTTGGGCTTGAACAATCTTCTTGCCTCAGCCTCCCAAGTAGCTGGGACGATAGGCACCTGCCACAATGCCTGGCTAGTTTTTCTATTTTTAGTAGAGATGGGGGTCTTGCTCTTGCTCAGGCTGGTCTTGAACTCTGGAGCTCAAGCAGTCCACCTACCTCAGCCTCCCAGATTGCTGGGATTACAGGCGTGAGCCATCCCGTGCCTGGGCTAAGACCTTCTATTTATTAAGAATTTACCACATGCCAGCTGCAGGGTAGGACCATTGATACTCATTTTTCATTTTAATTCCACAGTAACTTCAGCAGGTGAGTAGTGTTAACCTCATTTTACGGGGACAAAGATTTGGAGCACAGAGAAGGGAGGTAACTTTCCCAAGGTCACACAGCGGACAAAGGCAAAATCAGGCAATCAGTCCACTGCACCCCCTCCTGATGCTGCACGGGCACATCTCAGCCACTCTTCAGCAGTACGTTCAGGGCCTGTGGAAACCAGCCCCAGCAGAACACTTCATGTAAAGGAAGGACAGTCCGAGCCTCATCTAAATTGTTCCTGTAGTCCTTCCTTTTGCTGCAAGGGGAGGAAGAGGCCTGGTAAAGGAATGTCTCCTCCGCTTATCTCTCACGCACAAACCCTGCGAGGGTGGTAATTGATGGCTCGCGCACAGCAAGGCTGATAGAACGCCAGGAGGAACCCCAAGGAGCCAGGGCGACAACCCAAATCTCACGGGAAGGGGCTGACTTATTAACTTTCAACCTGGAGCCTTCTTCTGACTTGTTTATAGGGTCTTTGCAATTTAGGGGGAGGGATCAGGAAAGCTGGTCACGTGCCCCCCAGCCCAGCCAGGCCACTCTCAGCTATCTATGGAATGACAGGAGAGACAGCACTGTCAGGCCCGGCCCAGGCTGCAATCTGCCAGATATGAAAACCAATTGCTTTTCATAATAAATTCCAGCTGGAGCCATAGAAATAATAAGGACGAGGAGAAGGTAACACCAATTTGCTTTATTTGATTAGCTCCTTCTTGGGCGGTCCAACCCCGGCTTCTTTTCATTAAAATAAGGGCAAATTGAAAATCGTAAAAGAGGCTTTCTTATCAGAGAACAAACGATTGGGTAGATTCATAGGCCTAAAAGCCCCCAGAAGCCATCAGGCATCGCGATTTCGCCCGCTCTTGCCGTTTTAGATGAGCAGGTCCCATGAAGCCGGGGCTCCCAGAGAGCTTCATTTGAGGACTCTCAGCACAGATTTTCATTTTTCTGAATAGGAGCAGAGATAGCCAGCAGCGCTGCCCCGAATCTAGCACGTCCTGTAGTCGGTCTCGCTTAATCCTCACCACAACCCTGGCAGGAAGGCCAACCCTGGGCAGCCAGGCAGGAGGAAAACCTCCCAGCCTTTCTAAGGGCCAAGGAGTCTGTGCGGAATCGAAAACAGGGTGAGAGGCAGCTGGGCTTCCAGACTGGGAGGCAGAGGCAATGTGTATTTCCCAAGAATCATTAAATGCAGGCTGTGACCCACAGTCTTGTTCATATGTCACAGGAGGTCACTGACAAGAAAAGGCCACCCATTCGGGAAATGGTAATGACCAGGCCACTCCAGAGCAGTCTGGAGGGCTCATTAGTGGCCTCTTCCCCGGACTTCCCAGGGGCTCCACTGGAAATGCAAGGATGACATTCAGAGAGTTATTCGGTTAATACTTACTGAGCAGCTATTATGAGCCAGCATCTGCGCCGGGCCTCTGGGTGCCCTGCCTCTGCACTGACTCTCAGAGGTCTGCTCAGGCAGGCCCCAGAGCCAGAGGAGGGGAGGGTGACCATGAGACAGTGGAAGATAGGGTTTGCTCCCAGCTGGCAGCTGTGCCCAGAATGCAGCATCTGGGCTGAAGCCCAGGGCAAGGCCAGGGCACAGTCGGCTGAGTCCCTAGGAAAGAGCTGCTGGTCGAGACAGCAGCAAGGTCCAAGGCCTGAGGAATTTGTCCTGCGTGTGGCTGGTGGGCAGAGAGTGAGGGCGAGGGCAGAAGATGGGGCTGGGGAGCACTTGGGCCACCCTGAATGAGGGTGGATTTTACTCCAAGTGGGATGAAAAACACAAATTAACCCAGAATCCGATTGTAGTAAGGGCAACGGAGGAAAAGTGAGGACTCTGGACTTTAACACAAGGGTGGTCCACAGAGTTAAGACGGCACAAACTAACTCTGCCAATGCAACTCGGGCAGGTGCAGTGAAGTAAGAGCACGAGACAGAACATGACAGAGAGCGGTGTCTGGACTGGGGTGAAGGGCTGTGTCCTCCCCACCCCACGAAAATGTGACACAGCTGAGAGATGCGTGAGAGTAAAAGTCAGCTGAAAAGAACCGGACAGGTGCCTTCCAGACAGCGGGAACAGCTTATCCCAAGTGGCCAGACCAGGGGAAGGCCAGACCTGGCCAGGCCTTGGAGAATTCTGAACCTCACTTCCATGAGCCATTGCCGGGGTTTAGGCAGAGAAATGGGATAATCAGTTAGACTTGGCAAGTCTGGCTTGTTTTTCTGCCTCCTCCACTTTTATAACTTGTAAACAGCAAACATTCCATAAATGCTTGTCAAATGAGTGAACAGTCAGGAAAGCTGGTGGCTTTTCTAAAGAGAGAGAGATAAAACCTCACTTCGACTTAAAGCCTTTAGCCAGTGATGAGGCAAACAAAATCTGGGGTTTAGGAAGAGAGAGTTTAAATGGTGCCGTCTTTCCTTGGATTCCACACTGTCCTCAAGGAAGAGGCCCTCCTGTCCCTGCTGCCTGGTACAGCAGGTGACAGGAGCCTAAGACTGGCACCACAACGGGAACATCACTCGGATGCCGCCCCACATCTGGCCCACGTTCAAACCCACCACGGTCTCATCCAGCCAGAGCATACCTCCTACATGGAGCTTAGAGCCGCCATGGCCGTCACTTGTCACATTCCAACACTGATATTTTATTAATAATCCAATGTAAATCTGAGAGAAAATTAATGTGTCACCTCCTAGCAAGAAGGACTAAACATCTCAATGTGACGGTCTGTTAGGGCTGTCATTTATCATTAGCATGCAACTCAAGGCGAGCTTCCCACATTCTGGTGGGAGCTTTCGAGCAATGAATCTCTGGGAATTAGCTTCTGGTCCAATTATTCCTGTTCCCCCTCCCCCTCCCACCTACCTATGAGATAAATTCTGTCTCATTGGGAGGGGATAAAAAAAAAGAAAGGGGGGAGGAGGGAGTTTGCTATTCTCCTTCCTGGTTGAAATCAATTTTTCTCAAGGAGACAAGGCAGTATTCATTTTGTGAGAAGGGAATAAGGCGATACACTAAAGGCCAATAAATGGAGCCGTTCTGATGAAAACTTCCTCAAATCAAATGTAGGGGAACCTCTTAATAGGCTTTGTTCTCTTTTTCCATAATCCATAACTATTAAGAGAAAGATGGGTATAGAAAAGATTGCCCAAAGGGGCAGCTATGTAAACATCAGATGGGATCATCGTCCAGGCGGGTCCAGAGAGGTCACTGCAGGCCCTGGTCTGTCCATCCCCTCGGTATGTTTTCCATGGGTCCCTAAAAGTCAGGCACCATCTCGGGCCCTGGGAACTCAGTGCTACCCAGGCAAGCGTGGCCTGGTCCTCAGAGAGCTTACTGTCTAGCAAGGAAATGGGCCCATAAAAAATAAACTAATAAAAACAGGCAAGTGCTATAAAGATCACCCAAGATGGAAATTCTATGCATTAAAATAGAATTGTTTTGTCTAGTAACTTTTTCTTTTTATCTTTAGTGCAAAACATAAAAACACACTCTGATGTAAACCACGCTTCTGGTTCCAAAGCAGGCAGGACAGTTGGGATGACCGGGCAGACGCCAGTGCCTTGGCTCAGCCACCAGGACTGGAACTCAGTGACCATCCCTGTACCTGCGGGCTGACCACACAGTGCACCCCAGCCCAGCAGGCCACGGACAAAGGGCTGGAGGTCCCTGTGTCAGCAAAGTGCACTCAGACCTGGGGTCATCCAGTCTGGGCAGAGATGGTGTCTCCCTGTGACAATAGCCCCCTGCCAGGCCCTGCCCCGACCCATGCACCCCCACGATGACACTTGGCAGGCTGAGCCGTCCTGCTCTATGGCCTCCGTGAGGGCAGAGACCATGCCTGCCCACTGGGGCTTCTCCTTTCATGTGTGCACCCCATTGTGCAGGTTCTATTGACCCCCACTTTACAGAAGAAGACACCACATCTCAGAGGCTGAGTGATACCCACAGTTGCAGCTACCAGGTGGGGTGTGTACTTAGCCCAGGACCGCCTGCTGCAGAGAGGAGCTGTCATTGCTGCCTGCCTCCATCTTGTTACTTCAGAGTCACACATCAGCTTGATTGAGTCTCACAGGTCAGCTGAGCATGTGGCCAGCACCAGAGTCACACCAGGCCCAAGATATACCCCCACTGAGCCCACTGGCTTCCTCCCTTTCCCTGAACCCTCACCATCAAAGGGCAAAGGTGTTGCCTGGGCAGATCCCTGGGGCCACTTGCCCTTCCTGGGGAGGGCATCTGTGGGGATGCACAGTGTGGAGCCCCAGCTGCACCTCAAGTTGGCAGCCCCCCACGCTGCGGGACTGGACTGCCTCCTTCCCCATGGAGATATCCAGGCATACAAAGATGGCTGTCCTTCCCTGCCACACCCCAGGCCCCGCAGAGTCCCTCCAGAAACTGACTCCCACCAGTGGTAGGCATGGAGCCAAGTCATTCAGAGAGAGAGGCGTCCAGGAAGGAAACCCACCTTCTGTCCCACAACAGATCCTGCACCGACTCCCTGCCTGGCAGAGCTCCCAGGGGTGGTGAGGTGAGTCCAGAGAGCATCCTAGCTGCCCTTCACCTGGGCAGAGAAATCATGTGTCTCTCCCAGGTCTCCCAGGCATGGGCTCCCAAGCTGAGAGCCTTGAGGGATAACTCCCCACCCAGGCAAGGTGCGGCCTCCACCCCCTTCTCAGTCAAATGTGGATTATCTCCCACGCCTAAGATGCCAGCTCCAGTGAACAGAACAAGGAATGGCAGATGGAGGGTGGTGGGGCAGAGAGCTTCAGGGGGCTCCAAGAGGTAAGCAGGGAAGGCCCTTTCCCACAGGAAAGGCCAAGTCACCCAGAGCAGGAGCCCATGGGCCAGCTGGAACAGGACACAGAGGCCAGAAGGCTTCGGGAGCCCCAGACACAGAGGAGAGCGAGCTTGTTCCTTCTCCCTGACTCTGAGTCTCCCCAGAGCCTCTTTAACAAGGGAGGCGCCTTGTTTTACCAGAAGGCTCTAGCAAAAAGTACAGCTGTGAACTAGGAAGCTGCTATTTCAAATCCAGAGCCTAGGCAATGAGGGGCACCAGGCTGGGTGCACGGACCACCCAGGAAGCCCCTCTCCGTGCTGCTCAGGAGCAGTGACCCCATCATCCCTGAGGTTTGTCCTGCACTTACAGCACCCCTAAAACCCCTGCCAGGGCCTCCAAGGCCCCAGCCAGCCCCTCAAAACCCCCCAAAGAAATACTTGGACAAGAGTAATAGTGAAACCAGGCCCCATGTTTTTGTCATGGACATCTGTGACCTGGAGGACTATAGGGGTCTGTTTTCTCCCTTTCACCTATCTGAATTTCATCTTTTCTATAATGAATGTGTTTTGTTTTATAACAAGAGAAAAAGGAAAATTCTATGCCATTGAAGAGTTGAATTCTTAAGGACACTGAAATCAAGGTTCTGCCCTCCAGCGGTACCAGGCTCCTCCTCATCCCCACTTTCTCCTCCCCTCACACTCAGCTGTGCCAGGCACCTGCACGTCCACAGTGCTGGTGCGTCTGAGACCACCTCGTGGTCTAGCCCTAAAGTGCATCTGCTTAACGCTTCCCCAGCTCCTTGAGAGCAGCTCACACTTTATAAGTTCCCACTGACAAGCAGAAGCCCCTCAGTGCCAGGGTGAGGTGAACCCCTTTCCAGGGGTGCTGTTAGTGCAGGGTGAGGCCATCGTGAGGACCACAGCTCAGCAGGGAGGTGCCCCTCAGTCCTGAAGGAAGTGGGGTGCAGGGCATAGGACCCCAGAGCCCTTCAGGGCCTCTGCTGTCACCTTCGCTCTCCTTTCTCTGCCCCAGGACCTGTCCGGCCTGGCCACCTCCTCTGGCTCTGTGGACTCCCCTGATCTGCTGCAGGGGACCTTCCTCACCCATGAGACAGAGGTCCCAACATGCACTCCCCCTGTGAAGGGGACTCCTCGGGCCAGGTGCAAAGTCTTCCACTGGGGCTCAGCTGCCCTGCTGCCTCTCCTACATGGCCTGACACCCCCGTGACCCAGCCCCGCTGCCTCAGTGTCCCTGGGCACACTATCATCTCAGCCCAGAGGGCCCAAAAAGTGCAGCTGAGACTCATGAATCCAACCCAGAGCTCCATCCCCTGACCAAAAGCCAAATCCTGCTCAGTTCTTCAAGGCCAATCGTAGATGACACTGCTACTGTCATGCCCCTCCTCTCCCCACACATCACCCCCACACACGTGTACTTATTTTATTGTAGTTAATGCCACATCTGCCTCCCCAGAAGGAGGGAAACCCTTGGGGAGGTGGTCCCTCTAACTTGGGGACACCAGAAGAGTGTCCTAGAACTCCAAAATTACTTCCAATGGGTTTCTAACAGGGGCTGGGAACAGAGGTGATCTGTCCTGGCTCCCTGAAGCCCCAGGCAGAGCTCACATGCGCTGAGTGCCAAGTACCTGTCGGGGTCTGTGTTGAGGGCTGACCTGCATGAGTCCATCTGACTCTTGTAATGACCCTGTGCAGTAGATGACACTATCACTCCTCTTTACAGGCAAAATCCACAGGGCAGCCATGGTGACACCAGGGTCCCAGGTACGGAGGACCTGATTCAGACCATGGCTCGGTCACATCCTGTATGGCATTCCTAGGAACAGGTTAGGACGTGCACAGAGGCCCAGACGCCAAGCAAATCAGCCGAGCACTAGGAATGGGTCTGGCCCCGCTCACACCTCAGCAGAGGAGGCGTTCTGAGTACTTTAAATATCTCCCCACGCCAAATGTGTATATTCCCCAGATGGAAACGCACAGTACAGACTTTCCAAGGAACTCCCACACCACTCCAGCTCTGCAGGGCTGCACCGCCAAGACAAAGGGTCTCTGGCTTTCACTGAGTGAGCTGAAGGTGTCGTGGTCAACAGAGCCCTCTGTGCCCCTCTTTCCAGAGCCTGTAAATCCGAGTCCTGTGGTGGAGCGGCTGTGATGCTCCCCTGATCATCTTACTGCAGTATTAATAAGGCTATTTAATGCAACTGGTTCCTTCTAAATTGACACATAAAAATTTGGTAAATGTCAGACATCTCATTTCATAGAAAGCAATGTTTTACTGTCAGGGGAACCAGGTGGTGGAGGGACATGTACAAAAGCCAGTGGTGACATTAGGCAGGTGGAAAGGGCAAAGAGCCCCCGGCCAGGGCTCCCCCCGTGGGGCCCTCTTCCCTGGCAGTCAGCAGCCACCCTCAGAGAGTGCAGGTGTGTCCACCCTGTGCCCGACACTGGGCAAGGATCCCTAGGGGGCCAGCAGGTGTGGGGGGCAGGCTTAGATAGAAACTGCATTTCTCATCCTCCTACACCTGCAGTCTTGTGGGAACAAGAGAGACCATGGAGTTTTCAGTTACGGGTCATTCCTTACAATGCTCCTTGTCATAAAGGATTACTATCCCCATTTTAGGAAACACAGGCAGCTCCCAGAAACATTGGCCCACACAGGAGGAGCTTAACATTTACAAAGGGATGAGCTCAAAAATGCTAATTAGTGTCCTGTGAACTGCTTACTTAATGATGAGGCTGGTCTCACCAATCAGGGGGGACAGGAGCACGGGGAGACCCAGAGGGACGTACACCACAGCCCAGTCTATGATCAGAAAGGTGTGGAAACCACTAAACAGTGCTGTGTGCCACGAATTGCTTTGGCACATAAATCACAGCATGTTGATATAATGGAATAGCCCACAGTTATTAGAAAAAGAAGTCTAGACAAAAAAGTCTATTAAAAATATTAGAAAAAATATCTATATTTGTTGACATGGAAAAGCTCTATGTATGAAAAAAACAAATTGCAAAGTAGCACACATGGTAAGAGCTCACGTCTATAAAGTCATTTATATACCCAGCACCTGCATATCCACATGTCCACGTAGAGAAGCCTAGATGGACAGTGTTCTCCAAGACGTCTCCCATGGCTCCCTCTGTGCAATGGGACGTCTGAGAATCTGGAGGGTTTGGTTGTTGTTAGATCTTTCTGTGGGTAAGGATGCTCTTCAGTGAGCATGAACTATCTTCACAAAAGGTAAAAGTGTTAATTTCAGTAAAATTAAGGGAGGGATTACTGAATTAACTCGGCAAGTAAGTATGAGCACCCGCTCCGTGCCTAATCCTGCGGGCACAGGGGAGAATAAGACCAGGTTGCTGTCAACCCTGCTGTCTCATCGCACTGGGGTGCCAACCTCGCCACTCCTGACGGGCAGCTGCGCCCTCCCAGTGCTCTCAGAACCTCCCCACCCCCACCCCAGACAGGGCAGTCCCAACTCCAGAACTCCAGTCCCTTGGATGAATAATTCCCACTGCCGGTCACAGAAAATGAGCCAAACCTCGTGGTTTGGGGTGACGGCAGAGGAGGGTTTTTTGTGGGAGATAGAAGAGAACCAACAGGCAGTGAGAATTCTCACCAGACGGCAGCACCCCACACCCCGGAACCCTGCAGGTCCTCCCGAAGCTTCCAGACCCTCCTGCAGCCTCCACTCAGCACAGGAGAAATCGGATCATGGTGTCAAGGCGCTTCCTGTTGTCCCCTGGCTGGTGAGGAGGATGAACTTCCCATGAACCAAGGTTTATCACACAGCAGCTGAGCACAGTGGCAGCAAGGGACACTGCAGTGGGGCAGACAGAGTGCCACAGTCTGTCCAGGCAACATGGAGTGGCTGCACGGTCAGGTCCTGGGCAGTGGGCGGGGAAGGCGTGTCCACCAACACTCCCAGGGGCCCTTGGTCAGGGCTGCACTGACCCTGGAGCCTGGCCTTGACAATCAGTGACTCCAGGAGGGAGGATCTGTCCCTCCAGGCCAGCCCCTGCTTACAGAGACCCTGGGGTGTCACTGCAGCAGGGACAAGAGGGCCTGTGTTCTGAGTACTGCGTTCCCGTCCAAAGGACGAAGCCACTCAGGAATAAAACCAGCACCCAGCAGACATCCTAAAAAGCAAAATATCCTTAATTTTGGCAAGTGGAAAACAGTTTTTAAAAACAATTTCTGCAGTCAGATCTTGCTGGGAGTGTGAGTACAACCTCAGCTTCAGGTGGAAGCTGAGCCATCCTGTAGAGATGTCCCTGCCAGCTGGGATGAGATTTCATGTCAATTTAGGCCATTGGGTGTGAAGCTCACCAAATGCCCAGGCCACAGGTTCACAGCCTGCCCCCAAGCAGCTAGTTCTCGTCTACCTGAGCCCGCTGACCTTCACGCAGGAAACATGAGGCCGACAACATCCAACGCCTCCACCTTGCAGGGTCAGCCTCCCTCAGGCCAGGAGATGTTGAGAGTGGCTCCAGCGCCCTGGCTTCCCTGAGGCTGCTGCGAGTGGCCTGATGCTGTTCAGTGTATACGTGCGTGTCGGGTGGGCTCACGGCCTGATGCCGTTCAGTGTATACGTGCGTGTCAGGTGGGCTCACGGCCTGATGCCGTTCACTGTATACGTGCGTGTCGGGTGGGCTCACGGCCTGATGCCGTTCAGTGTATACGTGCGTGTTGGGTGGGCTCACGGCCTGATGCTGTTCACTGTATACGTGCATGTCGGGTGGGCTCACGGCCTGATGCTGTTCAGTGTATACATGTATGTCAGGTGGGCTCACAGCAGTGATTATGACTGTCCTGTCGTTATGACAAACCCAGAAGCTCTCCGGTCACCTGGGCTGACAAGGTACTTCAGTAATCCTCCACCCTACCCTCTGACAACCACACTGAGGACGGATGAGACCTTCGTTACATTCCTACAGACCCAAACAAAAACCTGAGATCTAACAAATAAATTTGAATACATCTAATGAAATAAAATTTGAGATTAAAGGAAAGCCGGCTTGTGTATTCATGAACCGTGTGAAGACGCAGATGAGCTCTGCTAAGCTCCTTGTTCGTGGGGAGTCAGAGATTCACCGTGTGTCGGGAAGACTCCTCAGCAAATGTGAGCTGGTGAGGGCGTGTTTGTCCGGGACTCACTGGACAGCGCTCATAGAGGCCACCCTGCATGGCCGTTTACTTTCCACATCCACCTTCTCTGTCACCAGCACCTCATGTGAACAGTCAGGCCACCTATAGGTGAAGGTGCCCTGAAGGCACAGCCCCTCATGTCCCTGTACCTGCCAAAGAGAGAGCGTCTCCCCCTCCATGGGGCTTTCCTGACCCCACAGGCCTGGCCTGGCGCATTTGCCAAGCAGCCCTTCCTACCCCGCCTAGCACCACCCTGTACTCACATTCACACCCACCCTCCCACACACACTCACACTCACACATACTGTCACATACACACACACGCTCTCAAACACACACTCTTACACACCAACACACATGATGTCACGCACAAACTCACGCTGGCATACACTAACTCACACTGTCACAAACACACACTTTCATACATACACGTATAGACTCTCACACACGCTCAAACACTCTAACACACACGCACTCTCCCACACGCACCCCCCGGCCCTGTCTCCATCCTCTGCGAGCTCAGAGACGACACAGCCCCCCACCCTGCTCCCCTCCTGGCACACGCACAGGAAGTATCCGTGCAGCCCTGGGTGGGTGAAGCGAGAGATGAATGAACGGGGTTGAGGGACAGGAGGTAGGGCAGGGTACCGCCTCGCTGTGGCATCTGACGTACCAAGGGGCAGGCAGTGAGCTCAGCTGAGGAAGAAAATCAGAAGAGAGGGACTCAAGAACTTAAGGGAGGTTAAGGACTTGGTGGGAGGGACCTGACATTTTCAGATCACATGTCCTGGGCCATGTGCCGGGCATCTCCCAGGCCTGGCATTGGGTCCTCACAACCTCCCCTGGCTCAGGCTTCAGGCCCACACAGAGGAGGAGACGAGGCTCCCGGGACCCACCTGCACAACTGCACAACCGCAGAGCCCAAAGGCGGTGGAGCTGGGCTTGGAGACCAGGTAGGGCTGAAACCAGCTCCCTCCACCAGGGCAGGGACACCAACTAGCAACTCTGACCCAGCGTCTGTGGCCCTGGGGAAAGAGCAGCATGCTCACTCTGCAAGGCACCTCTGACAGGGAAGTTGCCAGAGTGGCACCTGGGCCCTGTAGGACAAAGTGCAAGGGGTCAGGGCTCTCTGGAGGGCAGGATGTGTGATCCCCTCCAGCCCACCCGGACACAGCCACTGCTTCATGGGGTGACACGGAGCTGGGGAGGGGGCAAGGACACTTCCCTAAATCATATCTTATTCTGCCCTTGACAGTCAGGCAAGAGGGAGAGAGACAGAAAGCGAGGAGGAGGAAGGGCATGAGGACGAAGCCTCTGCTTCCTCGGAAAGTTTGCTGAGACGTAAAGCTCCGTCTGCTCAGCCAGTGGGGCAGGGCCAGCCCAGCGACATCCCCCAGGATGAGAACAGAAAAAGACAGCCCGCCAGTCGGAATTTTCTCAAAAGCATCATCTATTTTTGCCAATGGTCCTAAAGTGTTTTATTTAGCTGGAAATCATGCCCGGTCCATTTTCCGGAACTAACTAAGAAGCCCAGGCGATCTGTCCGGCAACAGAGCAGCTCCACAACCCGTCTCCTCCAGTCAGAGGCCTGCCACCTGCTATCTGGAAAGCAGACAGTCCAGGAGACTTGTGGACGGCAGAGTCACTGCTGCCTCACCAGCAGGGCTATAGAAGTCTATGTGTGCCTGTACACATGTGTGCGTGCATGTGTGTGTATACACACCTAAGCACACCCACTTTGAGGGAAGGCAGGCGGTCACATAGTGCAAGGCACTCACTATCCTCCTTGACCGTAGACTTTGCAATTCCTTGTTCAGTCCTCCCACTGACCCAAGGATCATTATCCCTAAACTCCTGAGAGCACCAAGGCTCAGCAGGTTCAGGGGCCTGAACCCACAGCCCATGAGTGGCAGAGCTGAGCTTCTGACCCAGGCCTGGCTAGATGCAAAAGCCAGGACCCCAACCGTGACCCAGCACCTCCCTGTGCCGTGGGCCTGGAGAGGAGTTTCACAAAAGATTCATTCACAGGTCTGCCTAGCACCATATAAAGAGTCAAGTCCCATCATCAAAGAAATTTGCAGAATTCTCAGTGAAACATAATTAAGTGGGTCTGATTCTGGAGGGGCCTCCCAGGAGCCTTTCAAAGGCTTCTGCAGAAACCCCAAATCCAGAGAGCCACCTTGCTTGTCAAAGCTCCCACAGGCAGGGGCTCAGGGTCTGTCTCTGGGTCTGGGTGTCTAGCACAGTTCTAGGTACAAGGTTACACTCATGTAATATCGATGAATGTGGGAGCGAATGAACGATGGATGAATGAATGAATGAGAGCTCTGTCTTAAGCTCTTAAAAATAACAAGGCTCTGGGTAGAAATGTGGCAGCATATCCCCCCTTGTGGATTATTTCTTGCCACCCAGAACCCCTCCTATGGAATCGGCTCTTCCTGAGTTGCCTCTGGTTCCTCAGGATGGATTCTGAGAACTCCAGGCCATTAACTGGTGCAGGTGCCACAAGGGCTTTTGTGCATCCTGCCCGTGGCTCCCCTGCCTGGTGGGCTCCAGGAGGAAGTCCGCAGGAGGCAGCACTCTGGTGAGAGAGACCAGTGATGACCTGGGCCCAGTCAGGGGGCAGAGACAGGGAAAGGAAGGCCCCTCGGACTTCAGAGACCTGCCCCCTGCACCCTCCCACTTCTGGCCACCTCCTCCCAGGCCTTTGTGAGGTTAAAACCCTAAGGAAGACCCACAGTGTCAGTTCTGAGGGACAGTGGGTGCCACCTGGCTGCCTGGGCACAAATTCTTGACCTCGCTTATTCTGTCCCTTGGGCACTAGGGACTGGGTGTGGACCAACTGGATTCAGGAGGACTGAGAGGGGTTCCTTTCTTCCAGTCCCACTCAGCTACAGCCGTGCCCTGGTGAGAAGCAGTCGGGGGCTGCTCCCCCTCATGGAGTCCCTTTCTCCTGGGACTCACAGAGAACACAAGAAGATGGGGCGGCACCCGAGGATACCAAGTGACAGGACTTGTCCGTCATCTCTGAGGACAGAGAAGCTGTCTCCAGGGATCTGGGTGCTGCTGGGGAGTAAGGCATTATCCAGAGAGGAAACAGGCCAGGCCAGGTGAGATGGGAGCCAGCAGCAGGTGGATTTGGAATGCACTTTCCCAGGGTGCAAGCCCCTCCCTGTTACTCCTCTGGGCCTAAAGCACAGGCACGTACCAGCCTCCCGTGTCCTTGAGGGGGCCTGGGCTTCGACTCTAATTCATAGCTGGTCTGTTTTCAGAACAAAGATACTCTACTTGTTCATCCCACAAACACCCTTAGCCTCTCCCCAAGCCATGTGAGGCTCTGTGAAAAATGTGGTTGGGTGGCAAGTGACATAGCCAAGTGCGGTCAATTGAGTGGCTTAAAGCACAGACATTTATTTCTCACAGGTCTGGAGGCTGGACGTCTGAGACGAAGCCCAGCTGACCCAGCTCCCACTGAGGGCCTGCCCTCCCACGGTGTGTTCACAAGGCAAAGAGGGAGAACTTTAGGCTTGTCCTCTTCTTGGGAGGACACTAATCCCACCAGGGGCCCCACGCTGTGACATCATCTAACCCTAATTACCTGCTGAAGGCCCCATCTCTAAACACTATCACATTGGGGGTTAGGGCTTCAGCATAGGGACTGGGGGCAGGAGGTCACAAATATTCAGTCCGTAGAAAAGAGTGAGACACACACACACATATGGCCACTAAATCACACTGACCTATGGCAACGCTCCCTCCAATGTGCCACAGCAGTAAAAGCCTCATTGAGTCCAACCTCATAAATGCAGAAACTGAGAACTTGCCAATATTCAGCTGAAACGTCTATGGAGAAGGGCTGGCTGAACAGATTAATAGGGTAAATAAGCTTGCAGGGGAGATACTTAACCTTCGTAAGAGAGCATACCTCTTCAAGCATGTCCTCAAGATTCCTTTGTGTACAATTAACATGAAAAGACTTTGTTAATAGCAGGCTTGATTTACGATTGTACTTGAAATGGATACAACTGCACGAAATCTCTTAAGATGCCATACCAGGGGGTCTTCTAGGTAGACAGGGTAATGGTGGCCACAAAAATTCAGATCTCTCAACCCATCTTCCAAAAACTACACAAAACAACTGCAAGAACCAATACAGCCACACAAAGCCTCCAACTTTAGCGTGACTAGAGCAGATACTATGAACATAAAATTACTTAGAATAGAAAAATAAACACCACTTCCCAGTGAAGCTCTTTCTTGAGTTCCCACCCAAAACCTTTGTAAGGAGCAAGGGGTTGGGATGAGTCCACAAGCCTTGTGAAGACAGAACAAGAGCGTTTAGGATTAAATTAGTACTACCTAAAGCAAGGGGAAGTGTATCCTAAGTGGAAAAAACATTGACAATGAATCCAGACAGACCAAGCACATGGACAGGAAGATGGGAAGGCAGTGGTGGGCACCATCTAGAAAGTGTGCAGGGAAGGGAGGGAGAGGCAAGAGGTGAGCATTTAGAATCCCGAAAAACAAAAATAATAAAATAAATCAAGGGCTTAACAACTCCTCCCATCCCCTTCCCCAGACGCCAACTCCAAGGAAGCTGCAGTACCCTGCACTGACAGAAGAGGGGGACCTTGAACTAAAAATCACATAAACCACCAAGGCGGAGACCAAGGCTGTCTCTAACGATAGGAGGCTAGGAGGAGAAGAACGAACGAAAATGAGCGTTCACGTAGTTCAGGCAACCGAAATTACCCGAAACATACAACCGTAAGCTGGGAGGGACTGTAACATAACAAACCGAATTAAAAATCCCAAAGGAGCATTTGAAAAGTATCTTCACAGCCTGCCAATGAAAAGATCAAATAACTTATAAGGGCAAGAGATTTAGACGGCTGTTAGCCTTCTCAAAAGGCACCTACAAGCAGAACAAGGATGAAGCAGCATTTTCTTGAAACTCAAAGACTTTATATCCAGACCCTCAAAAATCAAAGCCACAGAAAAGGAGTTTTAAACATGGAAAAGTGATACACAGCGCATTTGTGAGCCCTTCTTAAGGAATCTTCTAGGGACTTAACTGCATCCAACCAGGAAATAATAGCTCTTCAGCCAATGGACGTATGGGGAACATTTAATATATTTAATTATAGACCTAAATTAAATGTGTGAATAAGGATAGGAGAATAACACATTGGTGACACATATTTTCTCAATGATAAAATGATAAAAAATAACAACAGAAGAGGGACGAAATTAGAATAAGCTCAATGATGGCCATCTAAGCAACAGGTGAAATTCAAGAGATTCCATTAATAGCTGACCACGCAAAAAAGGGACTAAAGCAACTTTTTAAGGTAATGAGTACAGAGGTAATTAATTATTAAAATAAAAATGAAAGCCAGGCTCAGTGGCTCACGCCTGTGATCCTAGCACTTTGGGAGGCCAAGACGGGTGGATAGCTTGAGCTCAGAGGTTCGAGACCAGCCTGAGCAAGATCAAGGCCCTGTCTCTACTAAAAATAGAAAAACTAGCAGGGTGTGGTGGCAGGTGCCTGTAGTCCCAGCTACTTAGGAAGCTGAGGCAGGAGGATCACTCAAGCCCAAGAGTTTCAGGCTGCTGTGAGCTATGACGCCATGGCACTCTACCATAGGTGACAGAGTGAGGCTCTGTCTCAAAAACAAACAAATAAATAAAGAATAAAAATGAAAGCTTCCTTAGCCGGGCATTGTGGCGGGAGCCTGTAGTCCCAGCTACTCAGGAGGCTGAGGCAAGAGAATCACCTAAGCCCAGGAATTTGAGGCTGCTGTAAGCTGTGTGACACCACGGCGTTCTACTGAGAGTGATAAAGTAAGACTCTGTCTCTACAAAAATAAATAAATAAATGAAAGCTTCTTATATATCAATCGAAATTAAATACTAAATAAGTAAAGAAAATACATCATGTAGAGACACAAGTACAACAGATAGAATGAAATACATGTAGTATTTATTACGTGAAATATTATGAGAATGTGTATCAACCATATAAATGTTAGACATTTAAATAAATGTGCACAGGCTTAACTTATCTCTGAAAATACAAGATTTTCGATTTGGATGAAAAAGCAGGACCCACTATATGTTGCATATAAGAGGCAAACTTTTAAAAAAGGATTCAGAAAGGCTAAAAATAAAGGGATGCAAAGATGGATCAGTCAAATGGAAGGAATAACAAAACAAGTATTTTGCGATTTTCATCTCAAAGTAGAATAAGTAGAACTCAAAGATAAGAGTATTAAATGTGGCAGACAGATACTATTGTCTAGTGCTAAAAGAAATTTCACAATGAAAATATAGCAGTAATGAATATCAATGCACCAAACAACACCACACTACCTTTATTAGTAGGAATTAGAGGACTCGAAGGAAATCTAGGTGCAAAGACACTAATAACAGTATGTTTACCACACCACTCTCAGCACAAAAGACAGCAGGCAGACAAAACAGGTAAGAGTGCAGAAGCTCTAAAGCACTTAGTCAATCTATTTGACAAATCAAATAAATGTGTTCTATATAATATCTTTCTCCTTGCATTCCCTGATATCGGAAAACACACCTCTTCTAAATGCACTTAAAATAGCCACAAAAATCGATCATGTGTTATGTGACAAAGAATAAATGCATTTCATAAAATAGAAACATTACAAAGAAATGTTTTCTGATCACAGCGCAATAAAACTAAAAATCAATGTTAAAACTTTAAGAGCAAAAGTAAGAAATTTCGTAAGTGTATATATGATCATTAAACACTACGTGGTAAAACTCACGAGGCCTATTTAAAGCAGTGACAGGATTGAAAATTCATAGATTTAAACAATTATTTTCATAATGATGAAGGAGTTGAAAATTTAAATTCTGAGTACAGAAAAGTAGAAGAGACAAACAATGAAAACACAAAAAGGGGAGAATAAAGTTAGATGTAGAAATTAATGAGGTAGATCAAATTAACTGATCTAAATTTGGGATTTTTTTTTTAACAAAGTAGGATCACCACTAGCTAAATGTAATCAATGCACAAATATTCCAGATATTTGGGGGGTGGGTGGCAATGACACCCACCCAATGTTGGGGGGTGGGGTGGCAATGACATTTGGAATGAAGGAATGTTTATACAGACACAGGAAGAACAGATGCACAGACCAATGGAACAGGTAGAGAACAGAAAGATGTTCGACGGCATGAGCCAGTAGAAAAATACAAATGTAAATCACAGTGAGATATCATTCCACACCTATCAGGACAGCTAAAACAGAAAACAGTGACATTAGCAAATGCTAAGGAGGATGTGGAGACACTGGATGGCTGGGACATTGTGGTGGGGATGTGAATGACATAAAGCTACTTTGAAAAGTATGGCGGCAGATTCTTTGACAGTTCAACATGTTAATTACCATACAACCCACCAATTGTACTCCTAGATATTTATCCCAAATAAGTGAAAATTTGTGATCACACAAAAACCTGTACACAAATGTTTATAGCAATTTTATATATAATAGCCCCCAAATTGGAAACACCTAGATGTCCTTCAATAGGTAAAGGCTGAATAAACCAGGGCATATCTATACCATGGAACACTACTCAGCAATAAAAAGAATAAAATATTGGGAGGCACCTGTGATTCAGTGAGTAGGGCACCAGCACCATATATCAAGGGTGGTGGGTTCAAGCCCAGCCCTGGCAAAATTGCAACAACAACAAAAAAAAAACAGCCAGGCTCGGCACCTATAGCTCAACCGGCTAAGGCGCCAGCCATGTACACCTAAGGTGGTGGGTTTGAATCCCTAGCTCGGACCCGCCAAACAACTATGACGGCTGCAACCAAAAAATAGCCAGGCGTTGTGGCGGGCGCCTGTGGTCCCAGCTACGTGGGAGGCGGAGACAAGAGGCGGAGACAAGAGACTCGCTTGAGCCCAGGAGTTGGAGGTTGCTGTGAGCTGTAATGCCACGGCACTCTACCCAGGGGGATAGCTTGAGGCTCTGTCTCAAAAAAA
>CAUYTI010158814.1:0-22030 GCA_963575145.1 Galago senegalensis | reverse complement strand
CCTCCCCCTCCCACAGCTGGGATTCAGACCTCCCTGGAAAGGGTGTGGCCGCAGCCAGCTGGAACCTCCCCCTCCCACAGCTGGGATTCAGACCTCCCTGGAAAGGGTGTGGCCGCAGGCAGCTGGAACCAGCAATGGTTCTCCAGCGCCCTCTACTGGTAAAGCTTAATTTCATGTTTGCTACAAAAGAGAAATGCTTCAGGCTTCATCGCTGGGCTGGTGGTAAAGGGTGAAAAATGTAATAAACTGAAAGCCAGCATACTGACAAAAAAACAAAAACACATACTCCTTTTTTATATTACATTTATTAATATTTCCTGAAGCAGTGTTGATCTTTGTATGTCATAGATTCCTTCTCAGTCTCTGGTCCCTCCTGTCCATATCCATAGTGGCTGGATTTCAAAATCTGCACGTCAACCCCCACATCTAGAAAACACGCTCCACTTAGGGAGGCTGCCCAGGGTCAAGAACTGGGTGTGTACATGTGTGGGTTAAATTCTGTAGCAAGATTCTTCTAGCGCAGGAAGCAAAAAAGATTGATGAATCATTAATAAAGGCAATTTAGCAAAATATATCAACAAGTTTTTCCATTTTAGTGACAATGTTATGACTGTTTTCCCATTAGGCCAGATCTCTGGTTATATGGGCTTTGAAAATGCTTAAATTACACATCTCCCGAGCTAGTGTTTCCACAGCACAGAGATAAAGCTCTAGCTTTAGAGCTAGAGAGATCCAACACTGACTGTTTTCTGTATCTCCCAGAAAACCATCAAGGGCTTTGTTGTCCTGCAGCTAACAACTCAAACGTCAACTGGGACAGCTCTCCCCCTCCTCTGGACCCTGACTTTTTTCATTTAGGCCTCACTGAAGCCCTGCCTCAGGCTGACTTGTTTTGTAGTTGTTAAGTCTGCATTGTTGTCCCCTCCTGGAGGGCAGGAGCAGCCTCATTCCTCTTGTGTCCCCCACGCAAGCTCAGTGACTTGAAGTGGTAAGCCCCCATCCTTACTCACTGACCCAGATTTATTAACTTAGAGTGAAAGAAGATTGGTAGTTTGAAGTCCTGTGATTCTCATGCCTTGTTTGTAACAAAACCTAGCCATAGACAACACTTAGCTGGTTTCTGTTGAGAGACATCTTTAAAGCCTTTCCAAAATATTTGTGTTCAGGGGCACTCCTGACAGATTTATTTGAGAATCCTGGAATGCAGGAAGGTTACAGCCTAATGCAAAACCCAGAAGAGGTAACCAGGCCTTGTTGTAGCTAGTCATTCTGTTCAGGTCCTCCAGATTCCTGGCTTCCCTTCTCCTCATTTTGACCTCAAGTCTTGATCCTCCATCATTTCAGACAAAGCTATGTGGCATAATGTTAAGACATTTCATTGGTAGCATATAGGATTTTTCCTGTCCCATTTCAAACCATCCCAAAGAGGCTCTGTGGATCAGAATAAACCAGAGTATGAGGCAGTAAGAAGTTGTCCCCAATCACTGCATCGACACTGCAGTAGTTTATTTCCCATGTTTGCCAGGTCCCCTGTGGGTCTGGGCAGCTTCGGAAGGCAACTGAAGTCAGTGCAGTAACTCACAAACGAGGGGACTCTCCTGTGGCTCTAACTTCTGAAGACAAGGTTGAGAGAGCATGGAGATTTCTTGTCTGCATGCTCTGTGCTTGGGCTAAGCAGTGGCACATATTGTATCAGCCACAGGCTTTGAACCAAAACAGACACATATGTCTACTTGTTGCAGGAAGACCAGGGCTGGGCAAAGAGAATCACTCGAATACTAAGACATGGAAGAAGGGCTTTATTTCAGCAGGCAGAGCCACGGCAGACTGAGTCTAAAAGTGGCCAAGCTCCCCGATCAGCTCTGTCCTTGTCCTTTTATGGGACTTGGGAGTAGACAAAGAAATTACCATATTGCCTCTCACTGCAGATTTTAAAACATGTGTGGGATAGTGCTGCGTGGGAAGGCCAATGCAGGATTTACAGAAGGGGAAACAAGCGTTAGTTTTAAGGTCCTAGGAAGCTAAGTTTCTACAAATTCTTAAGAGCTGACTCACCATTGGCAGGACCTTGCAGGAGTGTCCTTGGACTTCTGTGAGAAGCCTTTTGTTCTTTCAGACCTTACTTTTCTGGGTATCCTCTCTCATACTTATTGGCAAGGGCACTGGGAAGTGTGGGACCCACAAAGGAGAGAAAAACCAGATGTTGGTGAACTTTGTAATGTCCACTCCAAGGGTTTCACAACTTTGTAAGTTAAAAATGTACAAGTTCTCCTCTGGTTAAACTCCGTCCCCTTGTAATGCAGCCTGTGATCCACTCCATGCACCCGACAGAGGGAGGGAGACCAAGAGGGGCAGCTAGCTGCTCCCAGCTGAGACAAGCTAAGAAGCCTGAACCAGGGCAGATCTCCCGAACCCAAACCACCCCCAAGCAGAAACCTCCCTGCACAGAGTAGAGGAGAGAAGAGCCACTTCTCTGCCTTTCTCAACTACAGTCTCACTTACTGGGGGCCTGTGTGTTATAACAGAGGTGATCTAACCCAGCTGGCTAGGAAAGAAACGAAGAAATTAGTCAAAAAACCGGCCAGTCCAGGGCATCCACCCTTGAAGAGTTCTCAGACCAGGAAAATAAGATTTAAGAGTAAAGTTTGAAAGGTTTCAGCCCTCTTTCTAAGTTCAATAACTATTTTATTTTAATGTTATACCTCTGTTTAGATTATGAATACATAATTCAACAGCTCCAGCAAATATTCATTGGATACTTACAATGTAACTGACTGTACGAAATGAGGACTCAAGTATTTTTTGAACAACTGTGATGTTCCAGGTTTCAAAATATATATTCTTTACAAGTAATAAATGACTTAATTTTTTTCCACATCTTTTGAGGTTGCTACGTTGCTCCCATTTTATGGTCAAATAAACTGAGGCTCAGAGAGTTTAGCAGTTTATCCAAGATCACAGCCAGCAAGAGTGAGAAAATGAAGACCTCGACCTACACCTCCATCGTTCCTAGTAATGGAATCCTACATATTGGCACATATTGGCTCCCAATCAATTAGAACTTAGAAGTCATTGGCTTAACAGCCTTTTTTCAACTTTGTATTACTGGAAAGTATAATCAAGGGATCACTCATTCCGTGGGAATAACTACAGTTCTATTTGAATAAGCTGAAATTTGAAAAATGCTAATCGTCTCTTTTGGGTACTATTCATTATGCCATGATGATCTTTTCAATGACATCAACTTCCCATTCTCTCTAATAATTCACTGAACAGAATGCAATTCTATAACATGGTCGAGGGAGGCACTCCCATCTCAGATTGAATCTTTATAAATGTTTATAAAGCACTTAACAAAGTGCCTGTTCCGAAGTACGCAATATATGAAGATAAACGATTATTTTGTTCAGTAAAGTTGTAGGACATTGAGTCTTTATCTCATCTAATCAGTGAAAACCTGAAAAATACAAATCCTAATACTCTGGTAAGAAGTGTAAATATCACAAACCTAATAGAACTGAGATGGGATGAAGGTCATTATCCTTGTCTGAAGTGACAAATCTTTAGCTTCAAGGGCTTAATGTGATCAATTGTCTGTTCAATTATGGAAAAGCAAAAACAAACTCAAAAAAATCCTGAAATACTGGAAATACATTGTCAAAATCATGACTAAAAGGCATAATGTAAATAGAAGTTTTATAGTCTTTTGGCTTTTTTGAAAATAAACCTTCCCTTACACTAGATAAGCCTAATGCTCAGACTTTCTTACATTTGACTTTATGAACATTTTTAGGAGCCATTATACACAAGATTAGGATACTGCCAGGGTGCAATTTTTTTTTTAAGAGATAGAGTCTTACTCTCTCATCCAGACTAAAGTGAAATGGGGGGATGATAGTTCACTGAAGCTTCAAATTGCTGGACTCAACTGATCTTCCTGCCTCAGCCTCCCAGGGAGGTGGGACTATAAGCACGTGCCAACACACCAGCAATGTTTGTTTACACAGTGAGTCTATTTTGTTTACAGAATCTCCAACATCCCAAGCAGTGCCTGGCACACAGGAGGCTCTCAGGATATACTTGTTGTATAGATCACTGAGCAGATCTACTATCCTATATAGGATAATATATGTGGCACAGAGAAAAAAAAAAATCTCAGAAGCTGTAGCTGAATTCCTCCTAGGGAGATAATTGCCTTTTAGCTGAATGATACATTGTGGTGGTTAATCTCATGTGTCAATTTGACTGGGCTATGAGGTGCCCAGATATTTGATCAGATGCCATTCTGGCTGTGTCAGGCAGAGGCTGCTAGAGGAGATTAGTGTTTAAATCAGCAGACTGAGTAAAGCAGAATGCCCAGAACAAAAGGAATTCCTCCCTCTGAACTGCCTAAACCGGGACATTGGGTTTTTCTCGATTTAAGACATCAGCTCTGCCTGTGCCTTAGGCCTGGGAGCTCTTGGACTGACACTACCCCTCTGGCTCTCCTGGTCTCCAGCTTTTTGACCTCACATCTCAGGATGTTTTAGCCTCCATAATCACATGTGCAATTATTTATAATAAATCTCTTTCTCTGAATATATGTTAAATAAAGTACATATAAATTATATCTAATTGCACAAATTATATCTTAAGTTATATAAATCAAATAAAATAAATACAGTAAATTAAACATAAATATACATTTTACCTGTTGTTCTGTTTCACTGACTTACACATACAGTGATGGGACTTGTACTTCCAGCAGGATGGCAGACAGGTACTTTGAACTACCCGTTCAGTGGAAGAATCACTAAAACACTAAATGAACTCTTTGTCAAAGTATCTTTGAAATGTGTCAGTAAGTAAGCTGGCACCAATGTTAAGGACGGTGCAGAGGTAAAAACAAACGAACACAGAAGCTCCAAAACTGACTTTGACCTTGAACTTTTCTGCTGCCCCCTGGAGACCCTGAACTTCACTGGGTGGTAGATTGGGGTGCAGGTAGGACTGGGAGACAGAACTGGCAGTGAATCTTATTTTTACCTCTCTGTGAGGCTGACGATCAGTTTTTCCTGAGCCGGACCTCCTTTTATTGCATTTTGCTTCATTGCGATTTTTTTTTTCAAATTGAACGTGTGTAGCAACCCTGTGTCCGGCTAGTCTGTGGCCCCATATTTCTACCACCACACACTCACGTCCTGTCTCGGTATCACATTTTGGTAATTCCCACAATCCTTTCAACTGTTTTATTTTTATTGTATCTGCTCTGTTGATCTGTGGTCAGGGATCTTTGCCTTTTGTTTTCTGTTTTTATAGAGACAGGATCTTCCTCTGTTGCCCAGGCTGGAGAGCAGTGGCATCATTACAGACTGTTATAACCTCAAACTCCCCGGCTCATGGGAGCCTCCCACCCCAGCCCCCCATTAGCTGAGACTACAGATGCCACCATACCCAAATAATTTATTTTCTCTCTGTGTGTTTGTGGAGTTTTTTGTTTGTTTGTTTTTAGGGAAAGGAAAGGAGGAGAGGAGAATGCATGAGCTAGTATTATTATACTCCTTATACTAATTTTCAAGGTTAGGAAATTGAATCCTAGATATGCTGTACTTTGCTCAAGAACACCAGCTGGCAAGTAGTAGAGCTACTTAACCAGGATGCCCTATTTCTCTCCGAATAAGACATAGCCTTGTGCATGAGGAGTTTAAAGTCTTTAAGATATTGCTATGATCTTGATGTTTGTGTCCCCTCCAAAATTCATGTTGAAAATTAGGAAACGGTATGAAGAGGTGGGGCCATTAGGAGGTGATAAGGCCATGAATGGGATTAGTACAGAAGAAGAGCTGGAAGGAACTGCTGGGCCCTCTGCCCACCTACCTTCCACCACAGCAGGTGCCATCTTGGAAGCTGAGAGCAGCCCTCACCAGACACAGAATCTGCTGGCTCCTTCATCTTGGGCTTTCCAGACTCCAGAACTGTAAAGAATAAATTTCTATTGTAATATTTCAGTCAGAAGTGACTCTGCAATTACAAGAGATATAAGGTACAATTTATGAGATTCCAAAATATATTTTGAGCATTACAATTTTAATACAGTCTTTTCCCCTCTTAAAATGCGTATACATTTCTTGGTCCCCTCTGTAGATTTGGGTACAATCTCTTTGTATATTATGTGTACATCTGTGCTATATAAAGATGAATTGTATTTTTAGTATATTATCTCTTTCAGTTAACTGTTATAATAATACATTATCTCATTGAATCATCACAACACTCCTGAGGTAGAAATTAATCTCCACGTATTACAGATTGAAAATATAATACAGATGTGGAGACAGGCTGAGGCCATCCTGCTCCTGAGACCTGTGTCCTCCTGTCCTCCGCCAGGACCACCTACCCCTCACCCACTCTACCCATGTAGTCAATGGATATCTGGAGAATAAAATAATCAATGATGGATGTCAACATTCTTTTCTGACCTAAAGTCAATAGTAAAGGAGGAAAACGCCATTGTCCTGAGATATTCCCAGGACATGGCTTGACCTCTAGCCAGATGTGCTTAAAGTTAACCCCAGTGAGAAGAAACAAAAATGCCTTGATTCTGTTGCCCAAGATCATGAAGGTTTGAGATTTGGACTCTGCTGTCCACTCTGAGTCCCATTGCAATTGGCAGTCTCCCCATGGTTCTGTATCTAAGAGCCTCAAAGGCAGTAACCGTCTTGCACTACCAGGGTCAGGCACACAGGAGAGCTCATCAATAATCAGTCAATAAATCTTTCTGGTTTCCAATGGCCACCACACGCTGCCTCCCTCCCGGCTTTATCTACCTGGCACCCCGCCTTGTGTTTAAGTTCTGTCCTAACCAGCTTCCTGATAAGTTCATCCTGGGTTCTCTCAAAGTTTTCTTTCCTGTTTTTTTCCTGCCTCTTGGGAAAGGCTACCCGTTGTCCTGCTCAGACAATTTGGGACAGATGCCCACAGGGAAAGGAAAGGGCTTGGCTTGTGAACTGTCACCCAGGAACATGAGTTACGTGTGAAATACACGGCCCAGGAAAATACCGGGCTGCTTACAAAGCATTGGTTGAGGCACAAGAAAAAGTGATACGACATAATCCTTTCCCTCTGCTAAGTGACATCCTCATTTACATCCTCACCATATTAATTCTCTTTGTTTCAACTTAACTAAAGTCAAAGAAGGCTTATCAGGAAGTATTATTCGCATGTGTTAGACAGCCTGAAATGACAAAATGTTCTAATTCCATTCGTGGATAGAAGTCAATTTGACACCAACGCTAAGCAGTTATTTTTCAAATAACAAAGGTAATGTTTAATTAGAATTTAACCTGGCTGCTTGCTTTCACTGAACAATGCACAGTACACCGGCGGTTCCCCAACAAAAGGAAAGATTGACATCCCGTGTAAACGCTGCATTTTCAAAAGAGCTGCACACAAGTGGTGTCTAATTTGCATACACTCTGTCATTAATTACTGGAATTTCAAGTATTTGAGGGGTCAGTTGGTCTTTGGTCCTTCCTCTTGTGATTGGGGATTAGGCTGAGTTTTGGGCTATCGCCACCGATTTGTAATGTTACTATAAACCAAGCCTATAAAAGCCCTCCGCAATTACATTTCTTGATCACATTAACTAAAATAGTAGTAGAAGAAATCCTCTAACTCCCTGCCCAGCACATAGTAGGTAGTTTATAATGGTAGCTAGTTGTATAGTAAATGTTTATGCTTTTTGATTTGATCATTACCGTAGCCCAGAGCTTCTGCTCATGGATGGGGGAAGAGGATATAAGGCTCCTGCAATTCATCATGGGTATCATTTATTCACTCACTCACTCATTCATTCATCCCATACACAGTCAGAAGACTTGCTCTCTGCCAAGCACCCATTCTCTCTGGGTGGCGATCCCCAAGGAAAGCCCCCTTAGAGATTCCCAGTATGCATGTTACAGCCTCTGAGAAGTTATATAAGGGATGGATAAATGACAGATAGCTATGGAGGGATGACAGGTAGCAAATAGATGATTGATTGACAATCGCTTCTTTACTTAGGGAGCCCATTTTTTCATGGACACCTATTACCATGTTAACATAATGGTGTCTAAGGAATGTATCCCCTTGGGAAAAGGAAGACCACTGAATTACTGATTAAAATCTGCCTTTGCCACTTTAACTAGTATCCAGCTTTGTTTTTGCTCCATCTACAAGCATAGTTGTCTATACCTCCCTCAGCAAACACTCATGCAATTTGATACTGAGGGATCTGACTGATGCAACAGTGAGGTTCAGGTGAGATGGGAGGCTGCCGTGTCTCCAGAAAGCAGTAAGGCCCATAACAACAATTTTCAGAGCAGGCCTTAGGCTCACACAGACGTGACGAAAATCCCAGCTGGTCCACTTCAGTTCATTCCATGACATCTCCTGATCTCACGGGTCCCAGTGAGGATTAACTGAGACGATGCACAAGGAAGGCCCAGCCTCCCCCCTGCCCCGAGATATGGCCAATCGCTTTCCTCTCACAGTTAACTAGGGCTGGTCAACCTGTGCATTTTGAGGGTCAATCTGTCCCTCAAAACACAGATATGAATATCAGCTTTTCATTTAATTTTGGGGAGCAAGGAGGCAAGGAAAAAACTTTGGCCACTGAGAGCCAGTAATGTTTTATAAAACCACACGTATCCTCACGCACACACACACACACAGACACACATGCACGCCCGCGCAAAGCATTTTATAGATGTTTCCAAGTATGAGATGTTTCCAAGTACCAACTCCAAAGAAGTTGCTTGGTGGCTGGACCCAGGGTAAGTATAAGGCTCCTTCTAAGAGGTAGGGAGGAGGCCCAAGACAGAGAAAATCGGCGTGATGTGAAGAAGAGGCTACAGCCAAGGGGGTCAGCAGCCTCTGGAACAGGGATTTTCAACCGGCACTGGTGTGTCCAAGATCCTCTTTGGTGTGCAGTGAAATTTGTTAAAGACCATTAATGAAATTATTTTTGAAAAAAGTTTCAAAGCACAGTATGTCTATTCTTTTTTTTTTTTGATGAATATAATTTAAGCATGATGTACAAGTTTAACTATAGGTTCAAGTGCACTGTGAGATTCTTTAAAAGATTGAAAAACAGTGCTGTAGAATCCTGCAAAGGCCGGGATTCAAATTCTCCCTGCGCCTCCAGAAGGGACCCAGCCCCGTGACAACTTGATTTTAGGACTTTTGACCTTCATAACTGTAAGAGGACAAATTTACATTGTTTTTAAGCCACTAAATTTGCTGTCATTTCCAAGAGCAGCACAGGAAACTAATACATCATCTGTATTACATCATGTTATGTGTTCTTTATGGACTGTTTAGATCTACCCACCTGCTACTGACCGTCTACTGTAGCTTAATCCTAACAATAAAACACATGGAATCATGGTTTTAAAGTGGTTGTTATGTATTTTTCTAATACTCATCAGAATAAACACATGATTATTAAATAAAAGTGTTCACCTGTGTCCCATCCCACCCCTCCCAGACACCGACCCCCAGGGCACAGCCTGGTTACCACTTTGGAAAGCTGTCGTACAAAGGAAAGAATTGCACACTTGGCTCTTGCACACACTGGCCTTGGACTAGTCATTTGCTGTCCTGAGTTTTCTCCTCTGTTCAGAAGAGTAAATTGGACCCTGGGCCTATGCTGGGGTCCATGGCACTGGGTCAGCCCAGGGTTTCCTCTCTGGCCACTCAGATCTGTCCCTCTTCCCTGAGCTCTCCAACCTGTACATGGTCAGAGGGGCAGAGCAATGACAACCCCTCTCTGCCCTCCTCCTCTTTCCCTCTGGACATCTGTGCACTGAGCCCAGCTGATAGCAAAGAAAACCAGGTGCCTAATATCCTCCCCACACTGGTCAGTCTCAACTAGCTCCCACACAGAGAGGAGGATAGATCAACCAATCTAGTGAGGCTTGCCAGCAGGAGCACTCAAGTAGGACTCCCAAAATTTGATTTAAAGATGGCCCCATGACCTACAACCAGGGTATGATTGTACCCTCTCTGAGACTCCTTTTTAATTGAGGAAAATCCTACTTGGCTCAAACTGTTAGTGTGAAGGAACACAGGTTTGATCTCACAGGACCAAGCCTGACACGCAGTAGGCATTCGATAAATGTTCACTGAGCCACAGTTGGAATTAAAAACCATTTCCCAGGGTCGGTGCCTGTGGCTGAAGTGGCTAAGGCGCCAGACACATACACTTAAGGTGGTGGGTTCAAATCCAGCCCTGGCCCGTCAAACAATAATGCTGGCTGCAACCAAAAAAAATAGCCAGGCGTTGTGGCGGGCGCCCGTGGTCCCGGCTAGCTACTTGGGAGGCGGAGGCAGGAGACTCGCTTGAGCCCAGGAGTTGGAGATTGCTGTGAGTGATGCCACAGCACTCTACCCAGGGGGACAGCTTGAGACTTCGTCTCAAAAAAAAACAAAACCATTTCCCAAATGCAGATGAAACCTGTATATGGTCTCCTGATACCTGATCACGCAGCCCAGAGCCTTCTCCTAGGGCAGTGGACACCGGCGGTCCGCGTCGCGTGCTGCTGTTGGCTTGTAAGTGAATTGGGCTTTCGAGACGCTGCAATCCGGCTGACGCCAGGAAGCACCTGCTAGGGTTTTGAACCTGTTTCCACTTGAGTGAAGAAAGTAAACCAGAGGAATGAGGAGAAAGGGCGAGGGGGAGGGAGACAGGAGGGCAGATTGAACAGCAGCAGAGCTCAGATGCTGGAGGTGACTTACTGATTTTAGATCCACCCAGAGAGCTGAGCAGAGGCCTCACTAGGAAGGGAAAATTGAACCGCGTTTCCCACGCTGCCTTTCCTGCGCCGCCTTTCTCATCTGCTGCCCACGCGCGCCCCCTGGTGGGAGTTCTTCAAACTGCTTGCATTCGTTGTTAACGCAAGAAAACTTGGAAAGACTCAAGATGAGAAAATGTCTTACCCTTCCAAAGGTTCTCCAATCCCTCAAAGTAAAAATCACTGGCGCAAGATCCCTCACGCAGCAGCCCCGCCCACCAAGACACCCCCTCCCCCCGCCAGTACTTTGTGCCCCGACGATAACAGGGCTCCAAATCTCCCCAATGACTGAGTCGATAAGATGCCAGCTTGGGAATCGGATGGACTGCCGTTCAAAATTCTGATGCTTTTTCCCCTTGCTGTGTGACTCTGGGTAAGTTATTTAGCTTCTCACAGTTGTTCTTCTTCTGAAAAATTGGAGTAATCACAGCAACTACCCCCTGGGGTCACTGCAGAGTTAAATGGTACAGTGCATAAGGGCACCTAACAATGGCACCACGCCCCCAGTGCGCCTGCTGTGTGTAAATACATCGTTCTCTTCACCTTTGAGCCACTCATTTAACAAGCACTTATCAGAAACTACCTGGAAGACAAATAAGGCACCATCTCTGCTTTAAAGACCTGCAGCTGGATGAAGAGACAGAAATGTAAACAATTACTATATTTTTACTTTGATAAAGGCAGTGGCCCAGATAAAGATAGCTTGAAATCACTGCCACCTCCCCACCCCCCCAAAAAGCAAAACCTAAGAAATTGTAGATATTAATCCATTTGGGGAAGTGGGCCTAGGAGCAGGTTGAGGGGGGAGAAGCTAATATACAGTGCCTTAATCGCCATGATCCCCCTGATGGCTCACTAAGGACTCAGGAGGTACACACCTTAGGGGTGTTCATCACCAGCCCCCCTCTCCTCTCTCAAGTCCATCTGCACTTTTCTGCAGGCATTCCTCCCTGTCCCAAGGTCATGTCTACAAGCCCTGGGGCAGAAAGTGGGAAGCACAGTCACACCTGCTCGACCTGCAGCAATGGCTGGAATGAAATGTGGGCTGAGAGGAGGGGGCACACAAGAGGTGTCTGATCCCGGCACAGGGAGCAGATGAGGGGCACCCCACCCAGCCTGTGGGCAGAAGAATGGGATTCATCAGGTGAGGATTACTCGAGTGGACGACTACCCCCCAGGTCTAAGAGGAGTTGGCCAAATCAGGGTGGGGAATAGCAAAGGGCAGGGGACAGTCGTACAGGTGGCCAGCAGAGGGGAAGAGGCATGTTTAGGGGATGTTTGGGGATGAAATTGGCAGGGCTGAGTTCCTAGAACCGAGGGAAGAGCAGTCAAGGGTAACAGGTGGTTTCTGACCCAAGTGTTTCCAAGACACAAAAGGAAAGAGGGGAACTTGTCTCCTGAGATGGTCACCACTGAGCTCTGATGCACCGTGTTCAAATTGCTTGACCACTACTGAATCAGAATAGAGGGTCTCAGGAATTTTATTTTTAAAACTAAGTCCAACTCTGTTGCCTTGACAAGTGTCATGATCTCAACCTACCTCACAGCAACCTCAAACTCCTGGGCTCAAGAGATCCTACCTCAGCCTCCTGAGTAGCTGGACTACAGGCACCTGCCAAAACACCCAGCTAGTTTTTATTTTTAGTAGAGACTGGGTCTTGCTCTTGCTCAGGTTAGTCTCAAACTTCTAAGCTCAAGGGATCCACTCACTTCATCTTCCCAGAATGCTGGGATTACAGCCCATGAACCTGGAAATTCATTTTTAATAAGCTCCCTGGGTGAATCCTTCAATGACTGACTGAAGTTAGTGGCAGACCAGAGGCCTCAGGGAATCCCAACAGTCAGTGCTTCCATGAAACTTACAGCCTCCTGTGTGGAACACACCAGTGCTGTGGGATTACAATGACCTAGGTTTGAAGGAGCTCGGGGAAGTGGTCTGGTATAAGCTTTAAAAGAGTTACGGAAACTTCTCTGGAATAAGCCACAGCTAAGCAAACCCAGCCCCATGGTGCTTCCACCTGAACTGACAGCTCCCCCTACTGGGCACTTTCAAAGCTCCTCTCATCTGAGTGTTTCCTTATGCACTTGGGGTCACCCACAGCTAAAAGCCCATCAGCTGAACGGCTGAGTCAGATAACATTTGCCTCTGCTGTTTCCACAAGCATGGGGCTATGCACCACCCTCAGATTCCAGTACGTCCGAGCAGGTGTGGGCCTGTGTTGCGGGGTCAAGAAAACTTATTTGAGGATTTAAATCCACCCCTTTTCTAGAACCCTAGGTTAAAAGACCTCCTGCAGCCCACGTTTCTAGTGTACTCAGAGTGACTGATGTAAGATGAAATTTGTTTAAAGACAACACAGTGACTGAAGTGCATTTATTAGGAGAAAACACTCCAAATACTCTTGCACACTTAACCCTAGGCCAGGGGGCATTTGGCAACTGCACAACAGAAGGGCGTCAGGACAGAGACCACGGGACCTTGCTTGTACCACAAAAGGAGTTTTAAGGCAATTTAATTCAAGGCTGCAAAAACTACATCTGTGACATAAACACAACTTGACCTTCAGAACGTGCCCAGTACCAAACAAACACTGAACCAGTCGAGATGACAGCCACTGTCCAGGACAGGTGGTTTCAAAAGCAATTGGCAGGACACCAAAATGGCAGGGCTGCCCGGAGACGACCTTAAGTAGTTACACAGATTGACAGACCCTTCTCTCTAGCCCTCCATTCACACGTTTTTACTCCATAAACATAGAGAAACATTAGATGAAACAACAGTAAGACAGGAACAGGACTAAGGAAAACACAGGCCAGATGATGCCACAGGGACACAGGTTAGGAGGTTAGTGACTTGTCCGGCAGGCCCCTTGCAGGCACTGAGATGAGTCTTAAAAATACGCTGGGGTAAGCTCTGTCTTTCCCTCTGTGGTTACCACCTGGATTAGGCTTCCTGAACTTGGTCGGTTTTTCCCTGTGATCCAGTCATGGAAAGTTCTAGAACAAAGAAGAAAAGTTCCACACTGTCAACAAGCAAAAATCTGGATATATGCTTACATTCACATCAATGGCATGGGGCGGGGCGCAGTAATGGGCTGGCACACAGCAGCTGCTGTGACAGGCCACTAGACATCCTGGACACACACCCGGGTCCCCAGGGAGTTCAGCAGTGTCCTCGCTCTAACTTTTGAGCAGCGGGACTTGGTGTGACTTTCACATTTGTATTTTTCTGCATTGCTGGAAACCTTCATAACATAGTGTTATGTTTTCGAGTGATCAAAAGAGCTTTTAACTTATGGTAAGAGACTGATATACGTGCAATATACTTTGCAGTATTACTGTCTCAAATCTAAACGAGAGAAAGAGAAGAAATTCAATTTTTTTTAAGCAAACATGTAAATGCAATTGTAACATCAGGCTGGAAGCACGTCCCAAACTTTGCAAACATCTTGTACAAACAGCCTTCAAAGCGGCTGACACATGGGCACTGCATGGGGAAGTCATCTCCTCAACTCTTGGCATCCCTGCTCCGTGACAGTAGTGAATATGTTTCACTCATCACCCTGTCCCAGAGCCGAGTGCAACACTGGGCCTGTGGTGGGTGCCCGATGAACATGTGCTTGCTGAATAGAGGGGGACGAGGACTCCAGGCAAACACAAAAGGGTAAATCTATTCTTTCTCCGGTGAGCTTTCAAACACCACTCATATTCACAAAAGGGCAAACAAGGGTTTCAAAAGCAAAAGCCACTGACTGTGGGTCTGTGGCTTGGCACTGACCCAGACACGTGGCCCCCAGACCTTCCATTTAATGTCCCCACTTCCCTACAGTCACGCCTCCCTACAGTGCTAACAACATAAACAGAAGGTGAGGTTCACTGTGCTCAGCACACACTACCATCCTTTACCCTCCCGACAACTACTCGGGGCCTCGTATACAGACAGGGAAGCAGAGGCCCACAGCAGTTCAGTAATGTGCTCGGGGTGGCCCACTGGTGGGTGAGGGAGCCAGGACTCACATCGACACTATTAACCAAGTTCAGCCACTGGGACAAACAACTGATGCTCCACACATCCTGCAAAGCCCAGTAACCCTCTCAAGACCACCCAGGTTGATAGTCCAGGGGCCGAGCTCACCCCCTGGCCCACAGAGGGCAGGGAACAGGTCTGGAAGCTGCTCAGTCCCTGGCAGGACTGCAATACTCACTCGACGAGGAATTCTAAAGGTGTCCAGCAGCTGAAGTCAGCCTCGGGCATGGACTTCCTGTTCATCGGAGTGTCCAGGGTGACCCTGCAATGCACACAGATAAGCCTGTCAGTTGTGCGTCACCGTTGTAACCGGTCCTCCTTGGCCTGGTAAACACAAACGCACAGCATGACCACTGAGAGCCTCTGGCACCCAAGGGGACATTTATGTAGAAAGACCAGACAGGAGGATAAGCAGAGCGAGAGACCAGGAAGCTGTCCACATCAACAAAGATCAGATCCAAGCCCAATTCAGTAAAACACTTTGTGACTCACCTCTTAGGCAAGACGAGAACAAAATGGAAGGAGATACACTTCGCCTTTTTTTTTTTTTTTTTTTTTTGCAGTTTTTGGCTGGGGCTGGGTTTGAACCCACCACCTCCAGCATATGGGGCTGGTGCCCTACTCCTTCAGCCACAGGCGCCGCCCCGCCTTTTTTTAAATAGTCTCTATTGAAGCCAATTGCTTTGTTAAGTCTTCATTCAATCCCTAACATACAGCAGACGCATTTCTAAGGATTTGAGCATAATAATACTCCTTGATACGTGGAAATACTGAAATATAAATATGTGGCCGTTTTCCACAAAACCTTAAGATTTTCAACAAGGGAATGCAGAATTTAAGTATGCATGAATTTCCCAAGGACAGTCCTAATGTCCTTCTGTAGGATCACAGGCAAGAGATGAGCCTGTTGATGCTGGAACGCTTCTAGCAAGAAAGGACACCCTCCCTCCAAAGAAGATGCCTTCCCCTGGGACAAGTGATCGGGGACAGCTGACAGGGGACAGCTGAGAGGGGACAGCTGATGGGGGACAGCAGACAGGGAACAGCTGACAGTAGACAGGTGACAGGAGTCTGGTGATGGGGGCAGCTGATCAGGGACAGGGGACAGCTGATAAGGACCGTCTTCCTGATCAGATAGAAATACCTCTCACAGCTTCCTGTGTTCTCCCACACACCTTCCCCCAAACTGCCACCATGTCCCCAACACATACACACAGACTTTAAGATGACTTGAAAGACACACTACACGTAATAGAATAAAACACACAGACAACTTTGAAAGGAAAGAAGGATGGAAGGAAAAAAGGGAAAGGAGGCAAAAAGGCTCATCCCACCAGCCAACCCACCCTCATTAATTAAAGGCTCGTCCAAATAGCCCTGGATAGTCTGAAACCTGAATTAGTATCACTGTGGCCTGAATCTGACCTCCCAAACCCATATGCAGAACAACGTGACTATGGCCAGCATTTAGGACAGGCTTAGGTCACAAGGTTCTGCCCCCATGAATGGGCTTAGTGCCCTCATAAAAAGTGTGTCCTCACAGGAGGAAGGGGCTCTCACCAGACCCCCAGACTGCTAGTGTCTTGACCTTGGACTTCCCAGCTTCCAGAACTGTGAGCAACACGTTTCTGCTGTTCGTAAATGACCCAGTCTAAGGTATTCTGTGTAGCAGCACAAATGGTCTAAGGCAAGAATCTTAGACAAGGGCCTCTGGCGAATTTCAGAGCCTGAGGGGATGGCACACACAAGTCTCCGATGGAAAGTGACAGGGGACAGAGGTGAGCACTCACGGGAGCACGGCGATGGCAGCGGACGCGGGCGGCATGCCACTATTCTTCCCTGCGAGGCTCTGGCAGAGCTGATGGACGGCACCCTTGGCCATGCCGTACCCGATCATGCCTGGGAAACAGGAAGAAGACAGCTCAGTGACCACTGACTGGCTGCCAGAGGGACCATGAGGACAAGCAACCTTCCTCTGAGCACCTCTGTTCCCTGAAATAACAGGTGCACTTGGCCTCCTCCTTCAGGAGGGCCGCCCTCACTATCCCCACACCAAAAAGTAACAGCAAGCAGAGAAAGAAGGGTGGGGACAGGTGGCCAGGGGGTATGTGTTTCTAAGAACACAGGCTTCACAGAGGCCACCAAGTGTCCAAAACCCAGCATTCCAGAGTCTAGAGGAAGCCACGTAGAAAAGGAGGCTGGACACCAATGGAGAGAAAGTAGAGGGGACACGACATTTTGGGTGCAAGGACCATTCACCTACCACTCAACATTTATCATAAAAAGCCACAAAACTAATCTTATTTTTATTCTTAGGCAACCAGGGCTCAGACAGGCCAAGGGCTACGCCCAGGCTCACACATGGTTTATACAAAAGCAGATTGCGAAGTTAAAACCCAGGCAAGAACTGGGTTCTGAACCCTTCTATCCCTAACTGCTTTTGTGCACCCAGCACACAGAGGTGCTTGATGGGACAGCAACACACAGCAGCCACATGGAGTGCCGGCTTTGCACAGAGAGACCTGCCATTCACTGGTGCCTGCTGTGAGCTGGGCCGCATCAACACTCCACAGCTCTATAGCCCTTCAAGTGAGATGTTACCATCACTACTTTACAACTAAGGAAACTAACGCAGAAATTTGATCAGAGAGATCAAAGAATTGGTTCAAGGCCACACAACTTGGGTGAAGAGTCCACCTCCAGCCTCTCTCACTCTAAAGCCTGCTCTATCTCAGCTGCCACACTGCTTCCCTGGACACATGGGTACAATGTGATAATAATAATACCTGCTTCTTAACTAAGTAATATCTATTAGTTACGCCACTCATTCCTGGGTGGATCACAGACAAATTAACCAGATGCGGAGGCATCAGAACCTGGTGGTTCCTTAACCACCACAAACACGAGGACAGGTGAAGGTCAAAGAATCAAACCTCTGTCTAAAAGATTCAGGCTTAACAAGAAGCAAAATCGCCCATCTGTAAAGTGCCTTAGAAGGTGCTCAGCAGGCCTGCAAGCAAGGTGAGTATTCCCATTTCACAGATGGGAAAATAAAGGCTTACCAGGAGTCCCATCTAGGGCGGCCTTTGCACCAGCCAAGGTCAGGAGGCCTCCTTCCTTGAGGTGCTTGGTGGCCAAGTGGCTGGAGATGGTGGATGTCCACACACTCTGCTTCCACATCATGTCACAGTTTTTAAAGAGAGCTGAGTGAGAAAACATGAGGGCTAAGTATTCCCAGGAAAAAAACCAAAAAGCAAGCTCAAGGCACACAGCCCTACACCCAGGCAAGCCCTCCCAGGCTCTCCTGCAAGGGTCCACAAGGCCCTGTGTACAACAAGTGTTAATACAGCACAGGACTCAGTGGTCAATAAATCCAGGACACAGAATTCCCTGAGTCTCAGCTTCCTCACCTATAAACTGGTAAAATTTTAGCCATTAACATTTAGTTAAATTCGGAATTAACTTATTTGCTGGACTGGCTTTAATTCAAAGATAGTTTTAGTTTGTGAAGGATCAGATTTGTAATAAGAACTTATATGTCTACCACCAGGTTCTCCCCGTGATAAATATCAAAGGGCCATAAAGAGTGATTTTACAGAGCTACACTTTTCTACGACTGAAAGTTTAATGCCACCTTCAAAGAATCTTTAAAAAGAGAGCTAAAATAACCAATCCACACTTGTTTTAATGCTCTGGCCTTGCCAGAAACGTAAGGAAGAGCAAGCAGTAACATACTCAACTGGACAACTCACAGGGCACAGCAAGCCCTGTGATCCAGAGAGAATGGCCCCCTGATGTAGGAGCAGGTGTCAGGAGGTGAGAACCAAGATACCGCACTTCCCTGCTAAAAAAGACCAGAACAAAATCTGAAAAAAATTCTTCCTCCAAAAATACACAAAAAGGTTGGCAGACTATTTTGCCAACCTAATCTCCCCACAAAATACCAATATTACATCTTAAGTGAGATTCAGAGAATTTCAATTTCCTTTCAATGGCTTTGGCTAATAAATGTAGAAGGGATGATAAAATGAGAAAAATTATCATTTTCTAACCCTCAAATTATCATTTTCTAACCCTCATAGTAACTGCTTCACAGGCAGGATTACCACTGGATTCTTTTTTTTTTTTTTTTTTTGAGACAGAGCCTCAAACTATCCACCTGGGTAAAGTGCCATGGCATCACAGCTCACAGCAACCTCCAACTCCTGGGCTCAAGCGAGTCTCCTGCCTCCGCCTCCCAAGTAGCTAGGACTACAGGTGCCTGCCACAACACCCGGCCATTTTTTTTTTGGTTGCAGCCATCATTGTTGTTTGGTGGGCACAGGCTGGGGATTCGAACCCGCCACCTTAGGTGTATGCAGCTGGCGCCTTAGCCACTTGAGCTACAGGCGCTGAGCCTACCACTGGATTCTTAAAACCACTGGGTGAGTAGTATTTGGAGAATAGGATATTTACACAAACACCCAAGTGCCATCCCTCAGACCACTTACTTATTACAGCAAACAGACAAATGTAGCTTTATAATGGAAATCTAGCAGTTACCACTTCCACCAGACCTCTAATTCAGCACCTCCATGGACAAGGCCATCTCATGCTGACCTTCCACTGTGATGGAAGCAGCAGCCCACACCACCCCGGGGAAGAGGTGTAGCCTCAGAAATGGTTAATCTAAACCTAATCAAGCCCCTGGACCTAAATTCTAATTCACAGGAAATACCGGGATGGTGGAAGAAATCAAATAATACCTTAAAAAGAAATGTTCAGGTGAATTCAGAATGTGAGAGACATTCCAGATGCAACTTGCCCTGGACTCACCAAAAGGTCTCAATCCCAGAGCGGGGTGTGTGTGTGTGTGTGTGTTATTTCTATATTAAGAGACTAAAACAACAATACAATTTGTAGTGTACAAACTTTGCGTGGGATACGTCTAGGGAAAAAGACAGCTACAGACATGACTATGGACTGAACATGATGAACCCTCCAGAATCACTGCCAATTATCTCATAACGCAGATTTATTCCTTGGAGAATCGCCCTGAAATAGGGTGCGGCAACTTCCTTTCAGACAATTAACCAAAAACTACACAAAGTGAACACGACATTTTGAAAATGAGACAGCGCGAGTGTGGCCTACAGTAATAATTACTGAATTTACACAAGGGTACAAGGGTGTTCATTGGAGAGTGAACACCTCCTTCAGCTTTTGTGGTGTGTTTAGAAATGCTCATAATAAAAAGTTGAAAATGTAATCAGTTTTAGTACAAGCTTAAATTTGACTTCTTTTGCCCTTTGGAATGACCTCTCCACTTCGTACACATCATGCCCCAATGCCTGAAGAAGCCCATGGGGCCAGGGCAGAAGCCAAGTTGGTTTCATACTGTCCCCACTTTCAATCTCAAAGTCAATGCCTCCCTCCCCTTACCACCTCCATGGGAAGTGTCTGCTTCATCTGTAAAATGGGGGGTGGTCAATGGCTACCTCACAGAGCGGTTATTATAAAGACTCTGGGAAATGCGCAGAGAGACAGCTGGCCTGACACCCGGTCTAGACCCTGTCAGCTGGGCAAAGAGCAGAGCGGAATGAATGATTAACTCGGAAAGGACTCACACTTGGATTTGGCATTGCCTCCGGCCCATCCTCCAGCCACACAAAGAATGGCATCCACCTTCTCATCGCCCAAGAGCTTCCCCACCTCGGCAGTCACCTTAACAGGGGAACAAAAGATGTGTAAACTGTAAGGTACAAACCACTCAGCGAGCCCGTTGCACATCGCTTGGTGTCCTTTTCTCTTCCACCTGCCAATTATCACTTTGAAAATGAGAAGGAGGACAAATCTCTGATAAGTGTTCTGGATAGTGAAGTGCAAACACATTTCAGTGTAGTTATCACAAGGCGGCCTAGAGTCTCCTTATAAACATTCTAAACTATGGGGACCTTAGCTCCCCCCAAAATAAAACAAGTAATAAAGAAAATAGGAAAAGGCTTTAAAAAATCACCTAGAGCTTCACTGCCACAGCTCACACTGAAGTATATTCCTTTTCGGACTTTTTTGCAAATCACAGAATCATATTTCAAAAAGATGATCAATTCTGTGCTCCTCCCAATTCAAAAATCTCTTTAACTGTGGCCAGGAGCGGTGGCTCACATCTGCAATCCTAGCACTCTGGGAGGCCAAGGAGGGTGGACTGCCTGAGCTTAGGAGTTCGAGACTAGCCTGAACAAGAATAAGACTCTGTCTGTAAAAAATAGCCAGGTATGGGGGTGGGCACTTGTAATCCCAGCTACCTGGGAGGCTGAGGCAGAAGGATCACTTGAGCCCAAGAGTTTGAAGTTGCTATGAGCTATGACACCATGGCACTCAACCCAGGGCCACAAAGTTTAAAAAAAACAAAAAGTTTTTTTAAAAGTTTTAAAGTTTAAAAAAAACAAAAAACTCTTTAACTGCAACTCCGAAGAAAATGCCAAAGAAAATTTATAAGAAAAATTAAGCACAGGAAAAAAATACAGTCAACGGTAGTATATTGATAAATACTGAGTACACGGGTTCATTTTGAAGATCTCTCTTTTCCTACGTTTGAAATGGTAAAGCATAAAAAATATATCCCTGCCCTCCTATGGTATCATATAATCTGCCTGCCTGCCTCTTGGAGTGGTTGGGAAAATATAGTCCATCACACAAAGAATGACATGGAGTTTTCCCCAGGAATATGGAAAACATTGGCATGAGAACCATTAAACAGTTAGCCAGGTGCAGAGGCTTGCACCTGGAGTCCCAGCTACTTGGGAGGCTGAGGCAAGAGGATCATTTGGGCCCAGACATTCAGGTTCAGCCAGGGCAACATAGTAAGTTCCCACCTCTTTAAAAAGAAGTCCTCTAGGCAGCTCTTTGGAAGGACTCTTCAAGAAAGGACGAAATGCTTAAGATATTTATACCAAGACATCCATCAAATTGTTAACAGCGCTCTCTCCTAGGGAGTGACACTACGTTGGGTTAGGGAGCAAAGAGGTATTTCAATTTCCCTATATATTTATGTAGCTTTACTGGACTTCTTTTTTTTTTTTTTTTTGAGACGGAGCCTCAAGCTATCCCCCTGGGTAGAGTACCATGGCATCACAGCTCACAGCAACCTCCAACTCCTGGGCTCAAGCGAGTCTCCTGCCTCAGCCTCCCAAGTAGCTGGGACTACAGGCGC